>JAQQPU010001056.1:33786-79463 GCA_029168905.1 Artemia sp. Kazakhstan ARC1039
GATGGCAGCAGGGGTGAGGGGTGGGACTCAATAAGGCATCTCTACTAGTGATCAGTTTATCATTACACGGTCTTTTATGCTGGTAATTTTTGTTTTGTATAATATCAATCTTTGTTAGGACATGGGTCGATTTTTCATAGAAAGTCTGAGCAGACCCACAAAACCCAACAAACAAAACGCTGCTTGGTGCTTGAGTTCCACCCCAGGCTTCCCACAATACATGGATCATCAGTATTTAACCTATATTATTTTTTAGCGTGGGCTGTTAGGCCTATGCAAAGCGTAAAACAGACACAAATGTTTTGTTTCTGACTCATCTTCCATTATCTTGATTTGGCATATAATTAAAAAATTTTAATTTGGGGCTTTGACTCCTTCGTTGCCAAAGGAAGTTTTTTTGAACAGCCTACTTTTCTTTTGCGGCAGAAAGGAGTGCCACACAATAAGAAGGGGTCTATACATCTAAATACAATATTGCCTAAACTGTTTTTTTTTCTTGGAATTTACCACAACGTTTGGTAAATCTTTATATTAGCGAAACATTCAAATAGTTTAAAGACAAACTCGCTCTGTTTCCCTGGATCAGATTCGATCCTTAGGGTACCAAATGCAGTCCCTAGAACGCTTGTAAAGAAGGCTCCTATGGTGAAATTGCTGATTTCGAGACAGGTGATTAATTCCTGTGTATTAAGTGCTATTTATCTTCAATATATGTACTATATAGTTTTGCTTAGCCTTTTATAGTAAGTTCCATAGTTATCATGATTTCTTTTCTTTTAATGATATACAATAAAAACGTTCTTATAAGAAACTTTTTATTTTTTTTTTACCATGCACCGAAAGAACTTAATCAATTATGCAAATTTTTTGAAGCAAATCAAATAAAGACAAAACGGCAATTTATACGCTATAACACTATAAGACAGGTCATTTAGATTTTTCGCTAATTCGAGAGATATTAGTTATTAAAAACTCAGATATAGGCATGAACAGTCATCATTCCGCATATGAAAAGGCTGTCCCAACCTCAACGCCTCGCTTTGTACGAGAAAGTTTTTTTTTGTATTAAAAAGTATAGTTATGAGATTTAGGCATTGTATGCTGGTTTATTTTCAAAAAAATTTTTTCAGTATGGGCAATCTCCGGGTAAGTTTTTAAGATGTGAGGTTTCTCCTGCCTTTTCTTATGGTGCGTGGTGCGCATAAAGGCGTGGTACGCATCATGTTTGGTGCGCATAAAGATCTACTATAAGCACAAGAGCACGCCTATCATTATTTCTTCCCCTTCCGTATTCTTATTTCTAAATATTATCAAAGGCCGTGTGCCTTTTCTGTATCGGATTTCTTTGATACAGGTTCGTTTTAAAACCCTTTATTATTCTTGAGTTTTTGTCAAGACTTTTTAATCCAAGATATATTTATCTGTTTATCTGGATTTTAAAATAGGATAATATTTGCCTATTGTTAAGGTCAAGAGATATCAACCTATTTATTTTTATGATCACCTTTCTCATGTATCGCAATAGCGATTGCTATAGCTTGCTAAAACTAAGGGTCGTTTTTATACTATACTTTATTTAATTGCGCCATAAATGTCGAATATACCTTCTTGGACTAGTTTCCTTTCATATATATGGCCTGCGTATCTTCTTTAGTTTCAGTTTAATTTCATATTTGTTAAAATGAATATATTCTGATCTATTTGTGACTACAAGTTACAATATTGTGTGACTTTAATAATGGATCCCGTACATTTCTGGATTTGCAAAAAGTCCATTTTTGTGAGATTATCCATACTTCGTGGACAGCTTACGACCGGAATGATATTGGGAATACCGTTTGATGGGCTAGGTCTTAGCTAAAGTGAGTACCACACTTTGCTCTAAAGGTGCGCAAAATTTTAATTGTTGCAGCTTACTTTTGCAAATTAAAATTTGCGAAACAAAAATGATATTTCCCGTTTGTTTTTCTTTGTTAATCTAGGTTTGTAGAGTTAATTAGTTTGTTTTTAGACAGCTAGAAAGCAGATGCCTATTGGCTGTCACATTTTTGGGAAGGAGTTATGCCTCTTCCCGCTTAATCAGTCAGAAACAGTGCCTTATGGGTTAGCAGTGTACAATTTTTATCTTTTAGCAAGCAAAATGTACTTTTGTAGGGAAAATAAAAAATGGCTAATTTCTTGTTCGCGCGATATTTTCACTGTCCATTTGTGAATGTTCAAAAACTTGACTAAGCTACAGTTTATCTCCAGTCGTGAGTCAAAACTGGGTAGATTTGCCGAAACTCTTGTTTAGGAAAACTTCATTTACAAGGGGAAATATTTTACCTATGCTCGCAATTGATCACCTTTGTCGATAAGGGGCTTACAATTCGTTTGAATTGGTATGCCTAATATTGGTTCCTAATGTGCGCTTTAGGATAAGAAATTTATTTGTTTAATTCATATGTTTAGGATACTTTTAGCTTGATAATTTCCGCATTGTGGGTTACCTTTCTTCAGGTTTTGATATTTTTGCGGGTTACTTTTACCGGTTAAAATTTCTTTTAAGTTTTGATTTTTCCTACCGGTTAAGTTTACGGGTCAAACCTTGCGGCTTAAATTTGGCAATGTTCAATTTATTTTAAGCCGTGCGTTAAATTTTTTTTTATGTGTTAATTCTTTTGTGAAGAAGAAGGTATGGCGCTTTCTGTGCTGCATATTTGTTTAACTGTATTAATTATGTAATGTTACTTCCACTTATCATTTAGCTTTAGTATTTATTGGACTGCATTAAAGTTTCGGGGGTGCTTTGCTGTCGCGTTTACTTGGTTTGGACTTATGAAAATTGGAAGGAAGGACTTTTTAAGTTTGTTGTTGTTCATTTTAGACTGTGATATCCCTGGAAGTGAAGGACGCGGTTAGGTTTACCAGTTATAGGTAGACTAGGCCTACTTTATACTCTGTCCCTTAAATACATGGTTTCACTAAACTAGCGCCTGTTTGTAGTTCCTGGTAACGCTGATTTTATCTTCATTTTTTTTAAAGACCACTATTGTCTTCTAATAAAAATAGAAGTATAGATTGTTTATTAACAAAAGTATTTCTAGGATATAACACAGTGCAAGGGGTTAATCTAACTGC
Organism: Artemia sp. Kazakhstan ARC1039; assembly: GCA_029168905.1. NCBI lineage: Eukaryota > Metazoa > Arthropoda > Branchiopoda > Anostraca > Artemiidae > Artemia > Artemia sp. Kazakhstan ARC1039. Next base: position 36,907 of record JAQQPU010001056.1, read on the forward strand.
ATTGCTAGGGTTGACTTTAAAAGAGAGAAAGCATTCTGATTTTAACGGAGAAATACGTAAACAAGTCGATCAATTTGCCATTAGTTTTTGGGAATTCTTGGGACGCAAAGTGAAGTCACTGACATAAAATAGTTTCCGAGAACTAGGATTTTGCATAGGGCCACTTGAACTGCATAAATAATTTATAACCTTAAAAAAATGGTATCATTTTAGAAAGAAAATTGCGAAGAGAAAAACTGTCTGGTCTCACTTAGCGATTTGTAGGTGTGTTACAGATAGCTGAATTTATTTTAAAACTCAAAAGAATACTCTGAGTTCCCGTTGGCCTGTTTTTAGTCTCTCTTTATTTTACTGAGAAAGGATGGTTTTTGATTATTTAAGCTTTTCATCACCTTATGTCTTACGTACGGATCCATTTGTGTCATCAAATGGAAACAAAACAACGTATAATTTTATTATTAATTGTTTTCAATGAAGGAATTTCTGCCAAATTTTTGATCTCTTATCTTTGTTTCAGAAAATTGGCGATAGATTTTAAGTACCCGAACGGATTTAAAAGATTAGTAAAGTCTACTTCTGCTGCTTAGATTGACAGAAACTCTTTATTTATAATTTGGTTATCTATTATGTTTCTGTATGCTAACAAATTTTTCTTCAAAGTATTAATACTCCTATATATGCTCAATTATTACGCTACCGCCAGTTTTTAGCTACCAAATGTGTTTTTTCGAGCCAACAGAAAAACCTTGGCTGTAATTGGTGCGACAACGACTTGTACATATTTTTGTCAAATATGTGCTGTAGGTTGTCTAGTGTTTTACAACTTTCACAGAAAGTTGCATGGCTATTTTCGGTCATCTTTTCTTGTAATTAAAATCAAACTACTTCATTATTGGAGGAATTTCTAACTTCCTCCTTCTTTGTAAATTAACTTTATTGTATTTCAAAGGAAAATGGATAATAGCTAAGTATGAAGAAAGGTTTTAAGAGTAGTTACGTATTCGAAGGTTTCATGTAGTTACATATATTTTTAAAGATTTATGAGGAAACTAAGGTTATTAATTACTCAATCTAGTATTTTTTGAAGATTTTATCAATAATTAGTAAGGTTTGTTGATCCTCTAGTTTAACATGATTGCGCACGAGATATTAGATTACCGCCATACCCTTGTTCGCACAATTTATTATACTAAATTTGTAAAAAAATATTTTTTTTTTGTATTTAAGTAGGAAAAGAAGGACCACCCCGGAAAGCCCCAACGATGAATCTTCAGAGACCAGTTCTACTGAATCAGACGATGAAACAGTTCCTGACGAACCTCAAAATACACAAAAACGAAAACCAACTTCAGCTACGGCTCATGCGAAAGAAGCTAAATTAAAAGGTCAAAAATTCCTATTGAAGCAATACAAGAAGTTTGACCTAATCTCTATGGGAAAGTCAAAAAAGAATAAAACGCAAGAAAGCAAAGGGGAAGTTACCACAAAATCCGGTAGAGTGATTAAGAAACCAGATAAGTGGAAATACGTCTAGAAATCATGTACCCAAAAACTCATGAAATAATGTTAAAGCGGTTTCGGGTAGGATAAATAAGCAAAAAAATCCTTAAAACAAATGTGTTTGGATACGAAGCGTCAATGAAATCTATCTGTAAAAGGTTGAAGGAAATTAATAGTTAAATTTTGCAGGTAAGCTGAATTCTGGTTTGATAGAAAACCCTGAAGGTAAAAGCTGAACAAGAATTGTTCAACCCCTCCCCCAAAAAACCCTGGTGCCACCCCGTTGCAGACAGATCAAATATGGACCAATTACTTCAGAGGCGATCAAAACTCCTAAATGCCGCAGCACAATTGATAACAGAAAGATTGAAAATCGAAAATATCATAGAAGTCACACTCCTATCCCTTAGTAAAGTTAAGGCTTCCAAGGAAAAAATAAACAAGGAAATAAATGAAATTCTCTTGGCAAAACAAATAAATAACCTAATCGAGACTGAGTTTATGGAATGCAAGGAAAAGGCTTCACAAATACAGAATGAAATGGAATCAGTAAGTGACGCCACACTTGTCAACGGATACGATTATTTTGATAAGCTTCAAAAGTTACAGAGCCTATACCATAAAATGCAGGAAATCGGTAAAAAAGTGGAAGACTACAGACGTTGTGACTGCCAGAGCAGTAGTGCAAATAGCACTGGTACCAGAACAAGTCAAGCTCCTGAATCTACAGCATGAATACGACCGTTTAAAAGCACAAAAGGAAATGATCAAACTCAGACAGGAAGGCCTAGAAAAACAGTTGGAAGGAAACAAAGCCAAAATCAACAAAGAATTGCAAAAACAAAGACAATTTTGTTCAAACTTAGAGAAAATGGTGGAAACCTTGTTTACAATTGAAGTCGGTTTGCCCCTCGACCCCCAATTGGAAAATATTCTTGCTAAGAATCACAACGAAGGGCCACCCCAACCCTTGTATTTCACAATTCCAAATCAAGCCCAATTTCCCCTTATAAAATCCCAAATGGAATCTACTCAACAAGACCCTCCAACGGATCATAACGTGACTGCTATGACCCAATACCCCACCATCCGAATGAATGATACAACTGGCCAGGATTCCTCAAAGGTCTCTTCACCACAAGGAACGCCCAAAGTGCATCCGATACCGGCCGATACAGAAAACTAAGAAAATATTAAACATGGTTGTTAGTTAAATTCAAAAGGAGGTAAAATTCTTTTCCTACTTAAATACAAAAAAAGAAATATTTTTTACAAATTTAGTATAATAAATTGTGGCAACAAGGGTATGGCTGTAATCTAATATCTCGTGCGCAATCATGTTAAACTAGAGGATCGACAAACCTTGCTAATTATTGATAAAATTTTCAAAAAATACTAGATTGAGTAATTAATAATCTTAGTTTCCTCATAAATCTTTAAAAATATATTTAACTACATGAAACCTTCGAATGCGTAACTACTCTTAAAACCTTTCTTCATTCTTAGCTATTATCCATTTTCCTTTGAAATACAATAAAGTTAATTTACAAAGAAGGAGGAAGTTAGAAATTCCTCCACTAATGAAGTAGTTTGATTTTAATTACAAGAAAAGATGACCGAAAATAGCCATGCAACTTTCTGTGAAAGTTGTAAAACACTAGACAACCTACAGCACATATTTGACAAAAATATGTACAAGTCGTTGTCGCACCAATTACAGCCAAGGTTTTTCTGTTGGCTCGAAAAAACACATTTGGTTGCTAAAAACTGGCGGTAGCGTAATAATTGAGCACATATAGGAGTATTAATAATTTGAAGAAAAATTTGTTAGCATACAGAAACATAATAGTTAACCAAATTATAAATAAAGAGTTTCTGTCAATCTAAGCAGCAGAAGTAGACTTTACTAATCTTTTAAATCCGTTCGGGTACTTAAAATCTATCGCCAATTTTCTGAAACAAAGATATGAGATCAAAAATTTGGCAGAAATTCCTTCATTGAAAACAATTACTAATAAAATTATACGTTGTTTTGTTTCCCTTTGATGACAAAAATGGATCCGTACGTAAGACATGCGGTGATGAAAAGCTTAAATAATCAAAAACCATCCTTTCTCAGTAAAATAAAGAGAGACTAAAAGCAGGCCAACGGGAACTCAGAGTATTCTTTTGAGTTTTAAAATACATTCAGCTATTTGTAACACACCTACAAATCGCTAAGTGAGACCAGGCAGTTTTTCTCTTCGCAATTTTCTTTCTAAAATGATACCATTTTTTTAAGGTTATAAATTATTTATGCAGTTCAAGTGGCCCTATGCAAAATCCTAGTTCTCGGAAACTATTTTACGTCAGTGACTTCACTTTGCGTCCCAAGAATTCACAAAAACTACTGGCAAATTCATCGACTTGTTTACGTATTTCTCCGTTAAAATCAGAATGCTTTCTCTCTTTTAAAGTCAACACTAGCAATGCAGTTAGATTAACCCCTTGCACTGTGTTATATCCTAGAAATACTTTTGTTAATAAACAATCTATACTTCTATTTTTATTAGAAGACAATAGTGGTCTTTAAAAAAATGAAGATAAAATCAGCGTTACCAGGAACTACAAACAGGCGCTAGTTTAGTGAAACCATGTATTTAAGGGGCAGAGTATACAGTAGTCTACCTATAATTGGTAAACCTAACCGCGTCCTCCACTTCCAGGGATATCACAGTCTAAAATGAATAACAACAAACTTAAAAAGTCCTTCCTTCCAATCTTCATAAGTCCAAACCAAGTAAACGCGACAGCAAAGCACCCCCGAAACTTTAATGCAGTCCAATAAATACTAAAGCTAAATGATAAGTGGAAGTAACATTACATAATTAATACAGTTAAAAAAATATGCAGCACAGAAAGCGCCATACCTTCTTCTTCACAAAAGAATTAACACATAAAAAAAAATTAACGCACGGCTTAAAATAAATTGAACATTGCCAAATTTAAGCCGCAAGGTTTGACCCGTAAACTTAACCGGTAGGAAAAATCAAAACTTAAAAGAAATTTTAACCGGTAAAAGTAACCCGCAAAAATATCAAAACCTGAAGAAAGGTAACCCACAATTCGAAAGTGATTTGAGGGCAACTAACCCCCCTCTCACGCCCATCTTTTCCACAAACACATCGAATCAAAATTTTTAGATAGCCATTTTGTTCAACGTAGTTAAAAGTCTTAGAAATTAGGTCTTTGAGGATGATAGCCCCCTCAGAGCCCTCCGGGCAAGGTTTGTAAGTTATGCCCTAGGGGCATATAAGGTTTTCAGAGATAGTGATGTTATAGAAACTTCAAAAAGGGCTCATTCGATTAGAAATTAGAAGGGCTTATGCCCTTTTTAACAGTCGAAAGTGATTGGAGGATAACTAACACCCCTCTTACATCCAGCGCTTCCAAAACATCCAATTAAAATTTTGAGATAGCCATTTTGTTCGACTTAGTTAAAAAGTCTGGGACTTATGTTTTTGAGGATGAGACTCCCACCACAGCCCTCAGGACAAGTGTTGTAAGTTATTCCCTGGGGGCATATAAGTTTTTTTTTTATAGAAAGCGTTGTCGTAGAAAATTCAAAAAGGAATCATTCGATTGGAAATTGAAACGGCTAGTGCCCTTTTTGATATTTAAAAGTGATTGGAGGGCAAGTAACCCCCCTCTCACGCCCACCATTTCTCCAAACACATCCAATCAAAATTTTGAGATAACCATTTTGTTCAACGTAGTTGAAAGGTCCAGAACTTATGTCTTTGAGGATGACAACCCTCTCACAGCCCTCAGGGCAAGGGTAGTAAGTTATGCCCTGGGCATATAAGGTTTTCATAGAAAGGGTTGTCGTAGAACCTTCAAAAATGGCTCATTCGATTGGAAGTTGAAAGGGCCCCCTCTCACGCCCACCCTTTCCCCAAACACACCCAATCAAAATTTTGAGATAGCAATTTTCATCAACGTAGTTGAAAGTTCCGGAAATTAGTTCTTTGAGGATGACAACCCCCCCCCCTCCTCCCAGCCGTCGGGGCAAGGGTTGTAAGTTATTCCCTGGGGGCATATAAGGTTTTTATTGAAAGCATTGTCGTAGAAACTTCAAAAGGGCTCATTCGATTGGAAATTCAAAGGGCTAGTGCCCTTTTTAATAGTCGAAAGTGATTGGAGGGCAACTAACCCCCCTCTCACACCCACCTTTTCTCCAGACACATCCAATCAAAACTTTGAGATAGCCATTTTGTTCAACGTAGTTGAAATTTCTGGAAATTAGGTCCTTGAGGATGACAATCCCCCCACAGCCCTCCGGGCAAGGGTTGTAAGTTATGCCCTGGGGACATATTAGGTTTTTTATAGAAAGCGATGTCATAGATACTTCAAAAAGGGCTCATTTGATTAGAAATTGAAATGGCTAGTGCCCTTTTTAATAGTCGAAAGTTATTGGAAGGCAACTAACACCCCTTCCACACCCACCATTTATCCAAATACATCCAATCAAAATTTTGAGATAGCCATTTTTTTCAAAGTAGTTGAAAGGTCCGGAAATTTTATGTTTGAGGATGACACTTCCCCCAAAGCCCTTAGGGTAAGGGTTGTAAGTTATGCCCTCGGGACACATAAGGTTTTTATTGAAAACTTTGTCGTAGAAACTTGAAAAAGGGCTCCTTCGATTGGAAATTCAAAGGGCTAGTGCCCTTTTTAATAGTCAAAAGTGATTTGAGGGCAACTAGCCCCCCTCTCACGCCCACCTTTTCCCCAAATAAATCCAATCAAAACTTTTGGATAACCATTTTCTTCAACGTAGTTAAAAGTTTTAAAAATTAGTTCATTGAGGATGATAAGCCCCTCAGAGCCCTCGGGGCAAGGGTTGTAAGTTATGCCCTGGGGGCATATAAGGTTTTATAGATAGTGATGTTGTAGAAACTTCAAAAAGGGCTCATTCGACAAGAAATTAGAAGGGCTTGTGCCCTTTTTAATAGTCAAAAGTGATTGGAGGATAACTAACACCCCTCTCACACCCAGCATTTCCCAAACACATCCAATCAAAAAATTGAAATAGCCATTTTGTTCGACGCAGTTAAAAAGTCTGAAAATTATGTTTTTGAAGATGACACTCCCCCAACAGCCCTCAGGGCAGGGTTGTAAGTTATGCCCTGGGGGCATATAAGTTTTTTTTTATAGAAAGCGTTGTCGTAGAAAATTCAAAAAGGAATTATTCGATTGGAACTTGAAACGGCTAGTTCCCTTTTTAATATTCGAAAGTGATTGGAGGGCAAGTAACCCCTCTCTTACGCCCACCATTTCCCCAAACACATCCAATCAAAATTTTGAGATAACAATTTTGTTCAACGTAGTTGAAAGGTCCGGGAATTATGTCTTTGAGGATGACAACCCCCTCACAGCCCCCAGGGCAAGGGTTGTAAGTTATGCCCTGGGTATATAAGGTTTTGATAGAAAGCGTTGTCGTAGAAACATCAAAAAAAGCTCATTCGATTGAAAATTGAAAGGGCCCCCTCTAACGCCAACCATTTCCCCAAACATATCCAATTAAAGTTTTGAGATATCAATTTTCTTCAACATAGTTAAAAGTTCTGGAAATTAGGTCTTTGAGGATGACACCCCCCCCCCCAGCCTCAGGGCAAGGGTTGTGAGTTATGCCCTGGTGGCATATAAGGTTTTTACTGAAAGCGTTGTCGTAGAAACTTCAAAAGGGCTCATTCGATTGGAAATTGAAAGGGCTAGTGCCTTTTTTGATAGTTGAAAGTGATTGGAGAGCAACTAACGCCCCTCTCACGTCCACCATTTCCCCAAACACATCCAATCAAAATTTTGAGATAGCTATTTTGTTTAACGTAGTTGAAATTTCTGGAAATTAGGTCTTTGAGGATGACAACCCCCTCACAGCCCTCAGGGCAAGGGTTGTAATTTATGCCCTGGGGGCATATAAGGTTTTTATAGACAGCATTGTCGTTGAAACTCAAAAAGGGCTCATTCGATTGTGTAACGGGATCAAAATCCGAGAAGTAGAAACCCCACCGTCAAGTTATTAATTGAGACAATATTTTCTAATAGAACGCTAAGTTAAAGGACACGGAATTCGCATCGTGCTACCTGCTTAATTAAGAGGCATTCAATAGCTATAAATTATGTAAAATGAAACATGACCAATTTTAATACAAAACTTTTGTTGACAGGAAGAATTCTGAGACGTCAGCTTTACAGCCATATATCTTAAAGTTAATCTTCAAATTTTTGGTTCGAATAAAATTTCCGGCGTCAATATTGCAGGTGCAAAAGAATGGTATCCTTAAGTATTGAACAACATTCCCAGGTGCAAACAAAGTAGCCAATTGCGAAACAGTGTTTCACCAATAAAAAAAGAAACAAAGTAGAATAAACAATAGTAGACCAGACTTCTGTTCGACAGGAAAAGTTCACAAATGTCTATATCATAGCTATAAATTATGCAAATTAGGATATAAACAATGTAATACAAAAACTTCTGTTCGACAGGAAAAATTCACAAATGTCAATATCATAGCTATGAATTATGCAAAGTAGGATATAAACAATGTAATACAAAAACTCTGTTCGACAGTAAAAATTCTGAAATGTCAATTTTGCAACTATCAATTACGTGATAGTCAAAATTGCCAATTGGTAGATTCCTCGTCCAATAAGAACAACGGAATATACTTTTTAGCAACGCCTGAATGTAACCTCTGGTGAAATTGGACAGTATAGTTAGTCGAACTTAGCAATTTTGCACCAGTCTTAGAGTAGAGTTTGAGAGCAGTCTAATGTGAGTGAACTTATGATCTAACTATTAACATTTGACATTTTGAGATCACTAGTAAACCTATGTTGCGCTACATGTGCCTCAGTGTATAATCTTGTCAAAGTGTCTTAATAGTGAATTGAAGTGTAGATTATTTTGATATTCTCGAATCAACTTTGTATTGCATATGTGAGTAATAATAAATACATTACTTTCTTAATTTTGTCTCTTCATGTTAGTATTTCTCAAGATAATTAGTCCTTGTGGCTCCACCCGCTCTCTAGTGAACCTGAATCCAAGTAGTCTGATTTCGATTCAGTATGGCCATTGATATGTGCTCCCTACTTGAGCCGCCGTTTTAATCCCCCGTCAAACGAGTTTTCCCTCCAAAACTATGGTAGAAAATATAAGAAAACTCCACCAAAAGAATTAAACAAATAACCCCCCCCCCATTAGAATTGGTGTGGCACTGTTTAACGGAGCAAAACACAAGGACAAAATTTTCCACTTAGAAACAATTATTGAGAAATACTACGCATAGATAAAGTGCAATATTTTGTTAGGCCTAAGTCCCCTTAAGACAGTAACAAAAAAAGTATACTCCCTAAGAAAAAAAAATATATATAGAATCCCCTCATAAGATAAGCGAAATTTGAGTTCTGTAAAAAAAACCTCAGTGCCGAATTTTAATTATTTTTGAAAATACTAGCCAATATGTCGTTAGATCCAAACGAACAATTGCTAAAACAAAAACTTATTGCTAAAATAGTGGAAATTTCAAAATCCCTTCCATCATACAATGGAGATTCAGACGTAGATGAAATCAGTATCCAATTAAACCAATTTGTAGAAGTAGCACAAACGGACTTAAAATCATTGATGGGTATGCTGTTAATGAGACTAAGAGGGCTAGCATTAACATTTTTAAAACAAATAGAGAACACCATAGGGGAAGACAACAACCTTCCAATAAACTCCATAGAAAAATTGTTAAAAGCATTCCAAGAAAGATTTGTTGAAACCAGTTCAACACACAAATTAAAGCACGGAACAGTATGTTTTGACGAAACACAAAATGTTAGGGAATACCTGCATAAAGTAATGGTTTCTATAGAGGCAAAATATGGGAAAGAGTCTAGTAGCTTATATGATAAAATTGTGCTAAACGCTTTCTCACAAGGATTGAGCCCGAAACTGTACAGAATGTTAATATCAAAAAATATTCAAACATTAGAACTAGCAGTTCAGGAAGTAGAGAGAATAGTTGAAATTGACACGATTGTGGCAAATCACAATAAATCAAGAATAAATAATGTAGAAGAATCAACTCCGGGGCGATCACGAGAAATTTCACCCGCATTTTTCTCAAGAGATAATTCCCCAAAACCAAATCGAAATAGACCCTCAACCCTTACCAGACAACGAACTGTACGTTTCGTACCCACGAATACGGCAAACTACGTAAATAACCCCCCAATTATATGCTACGCATGTAACAAACAAGGGCATATTGCCAGGGAATGCCGTACTAGAAACAAGTATACGCCAGCAACCCTCAGTTATAATAACCGTTTGTTCGGGAGAACAATTTTAAATGCCAATGGGTCAGGAAGTTATAGGAGTAACCCCCCACGTCTGCCACCGTTCCGTAACCCCTACTAACAGGGATTGGAATATGCAAATCCCCCCCCCCCACAGACAAAATAATTATCGATTCCCCAACCCAAATACATGGCAAAACATGTACCAATTTAATTCACGGACAGTATATCCTACTAGATTTAACAGGAATACGAGTGATAACGGAAGATTTTTTTCCCGACGGGTCACAGAAATTTTTCGTCAATGCAAAATGAACAAATGCCGCGAGCCGTTGGCACAAGAAATTCCAACCCGCGTAATAATACTTGGCAATCAAGACAATCAAATGTCAATCAGCTTGCTAGGGAAGCTCCTACCGAACCCCAATGTCAATCACCAACCTACCAAATTAACGCACAGGGAAACGAATCAGGCTCCCAAGAAAATTAACCGGGACCCTGGAGGCCAGTATGTTTTATAAGTCCCTTCCAGTAGTTGTACCTTCTTTAAGTGATAATAATGATATATTACCTATATTAAATGATTTTGGTGTTGCAAATATTTACTTCAAAGCGCTAATAGATTCCGGTGCATTGGTCAACATAATGAACTCGAATGTATTTAATAGATTACCAGTATATGTCAAGAGGCGAAAAAATTCTAATATTCCCAGTTTAACTAGCGTCACGGGCATTGGCTGGAAGCCATAGGCTTGATACGCCTAGATGTGACAAAATATAATAGAATCTTTCCTATCAACTTCATAATATGCAAGAATTTTCCATATGAGGCTATAATCGGTGCTCATTTTTTAAAATCTAATAAAGTGTTATTAGATATAGCGAATCACAGACTCGTATATCCATCCGATCCTATTCTCTGACGTGTGGAGAAAGGGGAAGCAACAGTGAATAGAATAAAGTCTTTTGTACCCCATTTCTCGTCCTGTAGGAGAAACTCAAGCAGCAAATAGATCGAGTCAATAAAAGCAAAAATAGGGAAAATGCAAGAGTATAGGCAAACGGAAATTAAGAAAATAGCAGAATTATGGAACGAGATAATAAATCTCAATGCCGTCCCCTTACAGCCAACCCCACTAGCGGAAGATTTGACGCAACCAAGCGCCAATCTTAACTTAATAGGAAATAATTCGGAAGAAAAATATTATGGATTCGCAGTGCGCAAGACAAAGATTCCCCCCAAAAACAATGCAAAGAGTTAAAATCTCACAAATGGTCACCCCCGTAAATGACAACTCCGAAATTTGGTCTGCATCACTGTATGGAGAAATCCCCGAGAATCTATTTTGTGAAGAACAGATCATTTTATATGAGAAAGGAGAAGGTTTTATTTGTTTGTCAAATACCCACGAACATGATACAATTACATTGAAATACAAGTACGGGCATATACTTGGGCGTATAATATTGTTTCTCTAATTCGCGGATTTTATTTTTTAACCAATTTTTGTAGGGATGAGGGATACGATAGGGTTGTTTAGCTACGGGCAACCCTGTAGTTTGGATAGAATATTCATAGAATGGTATCAATCCAATGTCCTCTTCACACGTAGAAAATATATCTCTAAAGCTCCAGAGCAATTCGCATAATCTTTTTCTTAATTCCGCATCTTGGAAATGATTTAATTTAATTTTTTCCAAAAATTGGGATCTTGTTAGTGGGTACCTATTCCTTGGATTACTAACACCAATAGTATTGACTAAGCTTCTTTTGGAGTTTTTCCACTCGTCTAGCTCGCGCTCAGAAATAACTTGTATTTCAACGAGATACAAGTTATTTCTGAACGCGAGCTAGACGAGTGGAAAAACTCCAAAAGAAGCTTAGTCAATACTATTGGTGTTAGTAATCCAAGGAATAGGAACCCACTAACAAGATCCTGCCCTGAGGGCTGTTGGGGGAGTGTCATCCTTAAAAACATAATTTTTAGACTTTTTAACTGCGTCGAACAAAATGGCTATCTCAATTTTTTGATTGGATGTATTTGGGAAATGCTGGGTGTGAGAGGGGTGTTAGTTATCCTCCAATCACTTTTGACTATTAAAAAGGGCACAAGCCCTTCTAATTTCTTATCGAATGAGCCCTTTTTGAAGTTTCTACAACATCACTATCTATAAAACCTTATATGCCCCCAGGGCATAACTTACAACCCTTGCCCCGAGGGCTCTGAGGGGCTTATCATCCTCAATGAACTAATTTTTAAAACTTTTAACTACGTTGAAGAAAATGGCTACGAAACATAAATGTAAAAAAAACATATTTTTATTGCAGTTTAAAGAAATCAGTAAAACTGAAAGTTTCATGTGATTAGGTGTAAATAGAACTAGATGGAAAGTTTTCAGCAGTCTTCGGAAAGATTGACGGTAAACCGGATGATGTGCTTTCTTTCCGTTCCTACCGCTCTCAGTAGGAATTATTCGTTATAAATTTTTAAGAATTTACGATTTTGTGGAATCTTTGTTCTAATTAAGCGAAATTAATGATTTTTTCCCTATTTGGACTTTAGTATTTTATTATGTTATATTATATGACAATTAAACATGGACTTAATTTGACCTTTATTATTTTATCTTGTTTGCTATTTCTTCCTATTCTCATTGTTTATTATTTAGATCTGATAGGAAGATCTGATAGGAGAAGTGGAAATTTCTCGGGAGGAATCAAAGAGGGATGAAATAAGAGGGAAGTAATACTAATAAGAAAATAATGACAAGAAAATGCTGAATAAGAGAGAGGGGTGGAAATGGGGAGGCCTCGGATTGCTGAATGCAGTGATGAGTTGCTAGGCGTCGGGTGCAAATACAAGTCCTGTATGCTACATGTCATCAGTTTTACCCCTTTATTTTTCATACATTACTTTCTTCTTTTTTTCCAGGGTTTCAAAAGTGATGAAACAGGTCATATTAGGTCATCTTTGCAAGCCCTGTCTGCTTGTATCCCTGTACTCATTGAAAGAAGGGATGTGGATTTGAAAAACATATTTGAATGTATTTTTGTTGTTTCCGCGAATTCGTACTGGCTTATCAAGGTTTGTTATTTTTTATGAAATAGTCAGTTCTGTTGTTTTTTTGTTTTTTAATACTTAAAAATTTGGACGAAACTCTGAATTTGCCTTGTTTTGTGTCTTTCCGTTTTCCTTTTGAAAAATAATAAATTAAAAAAATTACTGAGTCAGTAATAGTATTCATGCCATATAAGCCATTCAAAGGCCAGAGAAGTCTATAATGAACATGATTTAGGAAGTTTGAAAAAAAAATACATTTCATTACCCTAATTATGAATTAGATACGCACTCTTACTGCTTGTTACGTCAATGTTTAAAATATTATTATTTCATCCTTTAAGGTTGTTGTTGTTCGAGGTTTGACACTTTCGTCCAGTAGCTCATATGCGTTCGTATCACTTGATCTATCTGAGCTTTATATGTTCAATAGTTTGTTTGGGTATCACTTCACAACCGAACCAGTTGCATTACAAATTTGCTATATTAAATTTTATAGCCAAAATTGCTTATTAAAAAAAAGAATATAAAAACACAATGTAGGCCTACCCTTCTCATTTACCATTCTAAAAAAAATATTGTCCAAGTGTAAAAATACAAACAAATAACATACAAATAAATTAAATAGCTCTGAAATAAAAGTACAGTGAGTGAATCAAACCAGTTGAATGAACAAATCTACCTGGAAAGTTTGTGCTTGGTTTTCTAGCCCAAAGTGGTCAAGTATGATGACCCAGAACAGTGCGCATTATGAATGTTTTAAATGAATTCTCGCAACAATTACTTGATAGATTTCTCTTTATCATAGAGATGAACTCTTAAGGTTTATTATGTTTTCAGTTATTTTACTGTTCTGACACCTAAAATCAAAGTTTCTTTACCTTAAATACATTAAATCCCATCTTCTAGCGACTAAGGTTGGAGAACCTGTTGATGTCGCCAGGTAACGTTGACTTGATAATCTTCATGTCACAGTTGGATTATCACTATTTACATATATACAGGACGACAGTTCATAACACAATTCATAACAGCAGGACAATTAACACAACTTTCATATTTACAGGACAGTTTGGTTTTGTTGTTGCGTTCACTATATGTATCGGCGGCTGGGCATACTTTGGGGGTTAAACGGGGCGGATGGCATCTAATAGATCCTACTCCATGATGCTGGTTCGTCACACTGCGTCTTCAATGACTTGCCGCTCCAATCACGGTCAACACCAGCCTTGAAGCTATCAACTGCTTGGTCGACACGGTAGATTCGCTAAGTGAATACCACAGTGGAACAACGCGATTGGTGAAGAAGTTGAACTTCTCGCGCTTTCTGCTAAATTTTTGACGCAGTTTTATGGTATTTCCTCGTGTTCTGGTATATTCATTGTGATAAAAAACGGGCTTGATGGTGTCACTGGTCATCATCTTAAATGCGAAGATGACATCTCCTCTCTCTCTACGGTACATTAGGGTAGGTAGGTCGAGCTTTTTTAGTCGTTGCTTGTAGGAGATTTGTTTTTTCGCAAAAGAGAGCCTGGTTGCTCTACGCTGGATCTTCTCAAGAATCTCCATGTCACACTTAAGGTGAGGGTTGGCAACCGACATACCAAACTCAAGATGGGGACGAACAAGGGTTGTGTAAAGCTTCTTGATAACTCTTGGTTGGCGACTTGTTACTGAACGCTTGATCAAACCAAGGACCTTTTTAGCTTCTTGGTTCCGAAAGTGACTATGAAACTTAGGCTTATCATCAGTTAATACCCCAAGAGCACGCTCTTCCTCGGCACTCTGAATGGGCATATTGGCACCTGCAGAGTCAATCATGTGATAACTATGGCAGGGATTGTTTGGACCAAGATGAAGGACTTTGCATTTGTGTGGGTTGAACTCAAGCGTCCAGGTTGTTGCCCACAGACAGAGGTTATTGAGATATTCTTGCAGAGAAGAGCAATTTTCTATAGAGGCTGCTGGACCAAAGAGTTTGGAATCGTCTGCATACAATTCCAAGCCATTCTTGACCACCTCAGGAGAGTCATTTATGTAAAGGTTAAACAGTGTTGGGCCTAGTTTGGTCCCTTGGGGGACACCACTCTTAACGTGAACTGGTGTGGAGTAGATGAGGTCACCTCTTTCATCATATACAGTAACAATCTGGGTTCTGTTGGATAAAACATGTTTTTTGAAGGGAACTAAAGCTCCTGGTTTGAAGCTAATGCTATTGAAATAAGACATGTTATGAAATATGGTAAATCTGTTCTCAAAAGGTAGCACATGCTCTTTTCTTTCAAGTAAAGCCATTGTGCTTCCCAAACCGAGGAAAAATTTTGCCCATTTAAAAAAGCAGTACTCATTTCTAAAGACATTTCATTTTTATCGTTTATAAACGGGTCGTTCCGTGTATGATCATGGGCCGTGATACCAATGCTCTCAAGTGTTTCCAAATTCCGGTTAATTTTTTTTTCCGTTTTTATAGATAAAATCGAGTTGTATAGAGAATACTCTGCTGATTGTTCAGTGATATAATGTCAACTTGTGATTACCCGGTGTAGAAAAGCCCTAAATTTTATATTTTGACTTAAGCATTTGGGTATATCCCCTTGACACAATTACAAGAGTTAGTTTTAGCAACATTCCATGAATATGCTGTTTCTTATTTTAAGCGGTTGAGAAAAAAGCTATACCACAAGTACGAGGATACAAAGAAAATAATAGACTAAAATAATTGGTCCTTAGAATGTTTTATTATATCTCTATCCTGCTTATATCTCTATCCTGCTGCTCTTTGGTTAATTCCAGGGGAAAAGGTCGCCCCTTTTTTACCCCTTATATATGCTGCTGAAAAGGAAACCAATAATTGTAAACATAATAGTCACACGCAAAATAGTTCACTACGTATCTGCCCTTTCAAAGTGGCCCACTTCTTTCACCCTGCTATGTGTAGTGTCTTGGAGTGTGACTAAAGCTGTAATATACCTTGTTTTAAAGTATTTTTTGACACCTCCCTGGGTGTTTTTTTTTTGGGGGGGGCAAGGAGCTGTAAGGTAGGCCTATGTCAGTAAGACATGCAAAATATTTGTAAAGCTTATAAATAGTAAACTGTGATGAACTTGAGGGATTGCCAAATGTTTCAGAAATGTGTAAAAATTTCGGTAAATACCAAGTTTAGCCGCTTATGAATTAACAGGCGTAGGACGTATATTTAAGGATAGCAACTTTTGTTAAGATTCTTGGAATAGGTTAAGAATCTTGTAGTACGATAATCTATGATTAATTGTCAACATCCTTTTTTATGTTTCAGTGTTCAGTCCTTGAAGTTATTAAGAACTGCAATTTCACACAGATTTTCTTCCGAACAAACAATTGTGATATTCAAGGAGATGTGCTCTCCATTTTTATTGATTATCTCTGTTCTGATGATATTCGGCTTAGAACAGAAGCATCAAAGGCCCTTGTAAAGTAGGTTCAAGTTTTCTTACTTTTTTTCCATGTGATGGGTCAATTAGCTTTATGAAGAAGACGAGAAATCAAAAAAGTTTTATAGTTTCATCGTCTTTGAACTAATGTGAAAACCGATCCTAGTGCAAGACAAATACAAAACAAGGAAAAACTATCAGCAATGAAGCCGCCTCTTGGTAAAATTATTAAATGCTCCTAATATACTGATTTTATTATTGTGAAGGTTATACTTCTGATATAATTATAATCAGTTAATTATAGAACTTAGATTAGACAGTCAATGCCTTTCCACACGTTGAAAATTTCTGAATATTAGAGGACCAAGGTAATTTGTTCATTATTAAAATCAACCATCTGCTAACGGAAACCAAGTCTGTTAATTGGCATAATAAAAGTATAAAAGTATTTTCAATTTATGAATTCCCCGATTTCCAACAAGCTGGAACATTGGTGTTTTTTAGTTCGTTAACAAACTATGTTATAATTAGTGCATTGTCAGAGATATTTCAGCAGTTGTCTAAGTGCTCTAAAAATCAGGTCTTCTTTACTTATCCAAAGTAAACCAAAAACACCAGTTGTTTTTTGTTTATTGCTTTCAGCATTCGTGTGAAATGTTTTACGCATATCATGGCAAACAGGTATCTGATTTTTTTCTTTTCTTTTCTTATGATTTTTGTTTTTCTTGGAACTTGTTTTGTTTCTTGTTTTTAACAATTTCTTGTCAAAACTGTTAACAAAAGTAATTAAAATTTGGCTTCTTAATTTTGGGAGCCTAAAAATGAAAAGAGTCGCTTAGTTTGGCTCATTCAGCTCTAATACGTACTCATCCATAAATTGCCTTTTTAAAACCAAAGAGAATCTAAAAATTTTTGAAAAAAAGAGCAATTCTGCTAGCCTGAATTCTCTTGTAGGACCTTTTGTTGTTGTTTTTTTTTTTTTTTTTTTTGTTCTTTGTGTTTGGTTGTCGCTTTCTTTAAATGAATTAATTTTCTTTTTTTTTCTTTTGTTGTTTTGTTTTTTTGTATTTGGTTGTTGTTTTCTTTAGATGAGCTAATTAAAAAAATAGTTTCTTTTCCTTCATTTATTTTTTTCCCGTTCAAAAAGGCTCCCGGACGTGGAGTCAAAATGTTCAGGTTTTTGTTATTAAAAGTTTTGTTGTTGTTTTTTAACTTTTGTTTTTTCCCTCCGCCTTATTTAAAACAACCCCGTTTTTTCTCTCTCAATTTTTGTAAATGGAAAAGCAGTGTGATCTAAGAAACTATTCAACTATTTATCTATTTAGCACAAGCTAAATAGAAAAGTGTCTTCTTCTTGGATTTCTATAATAGTGCAAGTCTGGGATTTATGTAATATCCGCTAATATGTTTGTGAGAGATCAAACACTGATGAAATAAACCGGCATCTAAAAGTGGCAAGCATGGGTGTCTATTGGGTACTTTCTACGACTTTCTTCATGTTGTAAAATGATATTTAACTGAGACCCTGTTTTCGTCTTTGTATAATAACTGAGACCCTGATTTCCTTTTGTATATTTAACTGAGACCCTGTTTTCATTTTTGTATACTTAACTGAGATCCTGTTTTAGCTTTTGTGTTTTTAACTCAAACCATGATTTAGTTTTGTATATTTAACTGAGACCGAGGGATTTGTCTAAATATTTTTTTTTTTTTTTAAACTAAGAAGATTCTGAAGAGTTTGGATGATTTTAGTCAACGACAGAAGTTAGAAAACAAAAAGTTTGCCTAAATGTTTTATAAAATGTTTTTACTATTAAAATAAGCCTTGTCGACCTTTAATATTCAAGAACAAGTAAATATTATTGCTAAGCACGTAGATCTTAATTTTTCAGCAATTCTTTAGGTTCAAATTTATTTATGCTATTTTGTTTTATTTCTTCTAAGATAAAGATTTGAGGAAAGGTGCAAGTCCGTAAGTTACTTCAGAAAATCCTCTCCAACTCTGACTAGTCCTAGTTACAGAGCTTGGTAAAATGCTGCTGCTTATATTTATTAAATGTAGGTCCAATCTTCTTTAATTGCTGTGACCTATTTGTGATTAAAAAGACCTTGACCCCGACTTTTATGTGCTGATAATACCCAAATCAGCTATTAGGTTTTTTTGTGAATGACAAAGGCTATTCAAAATATCAGGTGTAAATATGTTCTAATTAATACTGGGAATCTGAAAATACAAAAAAAAAACTGCAGCCAAAATAAAATTAGGTCCTATAAAAGTGTAAATGATATTTCTAGCTATTAAATACATACATTTCAAATAATTTATCTTGTGATGTAATTAGCATTGCAATTGATGAACGTATATTCACTAAAAAAAACTGTTTTGTAATGAAAGTATCACTAATCCAGACGCCCTTTAGCATTCACATTTTAGCTAATTTCGACCGGCAGCCAAAAAAGCTGCCGACCTCTTTAATATTTTTTGGACTCAACTGTTTAGCTTTTATGTTAATTTGACACTTCATCCATTTTCTAGAACTGTCCCGAAGTTTTTCGTTCCGTCAGCCACTGTAAATAATTCATTAATAATGCTATCCACTGTAAGAGGTGACGTTATAGACCCTGATTTTCCTAGAATAACTGAAGAAGTGTCGCGTCTTCCCTCTTCTTTCATTCCTAATGAAGCAAATATTGCTTCAGCAAGAAGTTTAAATATAGTTTTGAAGAAGATCTGGGTTGAGATATCACGAACTGAAAACAAGGACTCATTGGTAAGGTTCTCTCTTTCTGAAGTTGAGTATAGCCTAACTAGATTAGGAATACAAATTTGTTGGTTGTGAAAACAACGATGCTGTGTTTCAATCTCCCTGTCTGCTTTTTTTTTCGTTTTTTCTTTTTTTGAAATCACGTATTATCCCAAAGCTATTCGATTTTTTACCCGTCAATACTTTTTTTGAAATTTGGGGACAAATGAAAATTCATATGAACTACTGTTTCTGCTGTATCTGTTACTATTGCTGAATCTATTGTTTTCTTTATGGCCTATTTGAGATAAAATAGTGTCAAATGGAAATCCTGATGCATTTCGTCTTCTCTAAGATTCTTCTCTTCTAAGATTCTCTCTTTCTAAATTTGAGCATAGCCTAACTAGATTAGAAATAAAAATTTGTTGGTTACGGGAACAACGTTGCTCTGTTTCAATCTTCCTGGTTGTTTTTTTTTTCTTTTTTTTGAAATCATATATTATCACATAAAGCTATACGTTTTTTTTGGTTTTTTTTTTTGCCGGTCATTAATTTTTTAAAACTTCAGGACAAATGGAAATTCATATAAACTACTGTTTCTGCTGTATCTGTTACTACTGCTGAATTTATTGTTTTCTTTATGGCCTATTTCATATAAAATAGATAAAATAGTGTCAATTGGAAATCTTGATGCATTTCGTCTCCTCTAAGATTCTAAGATTCTTCTCTTCTAGAATTCTCTTTTTCTAAGGTTGAATGTAGCCTAACTAGATAAGAAATAAAACTTTTTGGTTGTGGAAACAACGATGCTGTGTTTCAATTTTCGCTTGCTTTGTTTTTTTTTCGTTTTTTGTTTTAAGTAAAGCATGATAAAAGCTAGACGATTTTTTTGCGGGACAGGATTTTTTTTTTTTTTTTTTTTTTTTTGAAGCAAAAGAAAATCTATATAAATTATGGTGTGCAGCAGAATATGTTGGCTTCATTATGACATATTTTATATAAAGTTGTGTCAGGTTTTCTGTAAGTTGGAAGACCTGAAGCATTTCCGTCCGAATGCTCAACGGTTTTTCCCGCCCTTATTTTTATCTTCTTTTCCTTTCTTCCTCTTCTTTCTTTTAAAACTATGTTCACATAAAAGTAGCTTTAGCTTTTCTATATTCTGACCCTTTTTATGTTGCTGTCTATTAAACCGTCTTTTATAGGTAAAGAGTATTTCATAAAAAGTAAAAACAGGGACGGGGTATTGAAATTGGAGCCTCTGTTGCGGGAGCAGAAATCTCAGCTTAAAAGAAAAAAAAACATCACATCACCCAAGAAATGAAAGTAGAACTTTTAGTAGAAATAAAATTAAGATAAAATTTGAATCAAGTTGAAAGCTGCCAGATGCCAATTACAAGTTTCCTTTATAGAAGCTGCTTGATATAATAGTCTTTTAAGTTTTTGTTGATAGTCTATGCATTTCCATTCTGACAACTGCTGCTATCAGAATTTGAAGTTCTGGCAACTGCTGCTGCTAGTATTTGCACTCTAGTGCCACCAGTGCCGGCACTGATGCCACAAGTGTAGGTATCGTAGGCCGCGGTCTCTCGTGAACGATTAGTGACTGGCCACATACTTCTACTAGCTTTGCCTTCACCGGTATTTTTGCTGCAGTGTGACTAAATTTATAACCGGTGCAGCTATTACAAGTGTACTACCCATAAAGACTAACTACAACAATATTTGGCCGACGGTGTCACAAGCCCGTAATCCTCCTTCTTAAAATCTTATCTTCCCTCAGCAGCGATATCTCAATGTAGTATAGGACCTCTTTCCTATACCTAAAAAATTCTTTACTGTCTCTCTCTCTCCTCCTGGAGATTTCTTTACCTAGCCATAGTAAAGAACGTTGTGGGCACAATGTATTGTTTATTTCTTGGTCTTAGACCAGGGCACTTCGTATCGAAGGAATTGTCGTAGAAACTTCAAAAGGGCTCATTCGATTGGAAATTGGAGTGGCTAGTGCCCTTTTTAATAGTCGAAAGGGATTGGAGGGCAACTAGCCCCCCCCCCCCCGCACATCATTCCCCCAAACACATCCAATCAAAATTTTGAGATAGCTATTTTGTTCAGCGTAGTTGATTTCCAGATAGAAAATATATTTTTGAGGAGGTCATTCCCCCACAACCCTCAGGGCAAGGGTTTTAAGCTATGCCCTGGGGACATATAAGAACAATGTCGGCACAATGTATTATTTATTCTTTTTCCTTTAGACCAGGGCATTTCGTATCGAAAAAGTTGTCGTAGAAACTTCGAACAGGACTCATTCAATTGGAAATTGGAGTGACTTTATGCCCTTTTTAATAGTCGAAAGTGATTGGAAGGCAACTAACACCCCTTCCATGCCCACCATTTCCCGAAATACAATAAAAATTTTGAGATAGCCATTTTGTTCAGCGTAGTTGATTTCCTGATAGAAAATATGTTTTTGAGGAGGTCAATCCCCTACAACCCTCCGGGCAAAGATTTTAAGTTATGCCCTGTCGGCATATAAGAACGATTTTGGCACAATTCATTATTTATTTTTTTTTTTCTTTAGACCAGGGCACTTCGT
This sequence comes from Artemia sp. Kazakhstan ARC1039, assembly GCA_029168905.1. Lineage (NCBI taxonomy): Eukaryota > Metazoa > Arthropoda > Branchiopoda > Anostraca > Artemiidae > Artemia > Artemia sp. Kazakhstan ARC1039. The sequence continues at coordinate 58,544 of JAQQPU010001056.1, forward strand.
ATCGAAGAAGTTGTTGTAGAAACTTCGAACAGGACTCATTCAATTGGAAATTGGAGTGGCTTGTGCCGTTTTTAATAGTCGAAAGTGATTGGGAGGCAACTAACACCCCTTCCATGCCCACCATTTCCCGAAATACATCCAATCAGAATTTTGAGATAGCCATTTTGTTCAACGTAGTTGATTTCTAGATAGAAAATATTTTTTTGAGGAGGTCACTCCCCCACAACCCTCAGGGCAAGGGTTGTAAGTTTTGCCCTGTGGGCATATGAGAACGATGTTGGCACAATGTATTATTTATTATTATTTTCCTTTAGACCTGGGCACTTCGTATCAAAGAAGTTGTCGCAGAAAATTCGAAAAGGGCTCATTCAATTGGAAATCGGAGTGGCTTGTGCCCTTTTTAATAGTTGAAAGTGATTGGAAGGCAACTAACGCTCCTTACACGCCCACTATTTCTCAAAACACGTCCAATCAAAATTTTGAGATAGCCATTTTGTTCAGCGTAGTTGAATTCCAGATAGAAATTGTTTTTGATGTGGACACTCCCCCACAGCCCTCAGGGCAAGGGTTGTAAGTTATTCCCTGGGGGCATATAAAGTTTTTATAGAAGGCGTTGTCGTAGAAGCTTCAAAAAAGCCTCAATCGATTGGAAATTCAAAGGGCTAGTGCCCTTTTGATAGTCGAAAGTGATTGGAGGGCAACTAAACCCCCTCTCACCCCCATCTTTTCCCCCAAACACATCCGATCAAGGTTCTGGAAATTAGGGTTTTGAGGACCACAGCCCTCAGGGCAAGGGTTGTAAGTTATGCCCTGGGGCATATAAGGTTTTTATAGAACGCGTTGTCGTAGAAACTTCAAAAAGGGCTCATTCGATTGGAAATTGAAATGGCTAGTGCCCTTTTTAATAGTCGAAAGTGATTGGAAGGCAACTAATACCCCTTCCACGCCCACCATTTTCCCAAACTCATCCAATCAAATTTTTGAGATAGCCTTTTTGTTCCACGCAGTTTAAAGTTCAGGAAATTATACCTTTGAGCAGGACACTCCCCCCACAGTTTTCAGGACAAGGGTTATAAGTTATGCCCTGGGGGCATATAAGTTTTTATTGAAATCTTTATCCTAGAAACTTGAAAAAGGGCTCATTCGATTGGAATTTCAAAGGTCTAGTGCCCTTTTCAATAGTCGAAAGTGATTTGAGGGCAACTAACCCCCCCTCTCACCCCCACTTTTTCCCCAAACACATCCAATCAAAATTTTTAGATAGCCATTTTGTTCAGCGTCGTTGATTTCCAGATAGAAATTATGTTTTTGAGGGGAACACTCCCCCACAACCCTTAGGGCAAGGGTTTTAAGTTATGCCCTTGGGGCATATAAGGTTTCTATAGAACGCGTTGTCGTAGAAACTTCAAAAAGGGCTCAATCGATTGAAAATTGAAATGGATAGTGCCCTTTTTAATAGTCAAAAGTGATTGGAAGGCAACTAACACCCCTTCCACGCCCACCATTTCTCCAAAAACATCTAATCGAAATTTTGAGATAGTTATTTTTTTCCATGCAGTTTAAAGTTCAGGAAATTATACCTTTGATTAGAACATTCCCCCCCCCACCGCCTTCAGGGCAAGGGTTATAATTTATGCCATGGGGGAATATAAGTTCTTATTGAAATCTTTGTCGTAGAAACTTGAAAAAGGGCTCATTCGATTGGAAATTCAAAGGGCTATTGCCCTTTTTAATAGTCTCGAAAGTGATTTGAGAGTATCTAACCCCCTCTCTCGCTCACCTTTTCCCCCTCTCTCGCCCACCTTTTCCCCAAACACATCCAATTAAAATTTTGAGAAATCAATTTTGTTCACCGTAGTCGAAAGTTCTGGAAATCATGTATTTAGGGGGTGACAAACCCCCCAGAGCCCCAGGGCAAAGGTTTTAAGTTGTGCCCTGGGGGCATATAAGGTTTTTATAGATAGAGTTGTCGTAAAAACTTCAGAAGGGGCTCATTCAATAGGAAATTGAGGTGGCTAGGGCCCTTTTTAATAGTTGAAAGTGATTGGAGGGTAACTAACCCCCCTCTCACGCCCGCCATATCCCCAAACACATCCAATCAAATTTTTCAGATAGGCATTTTGTTTAACGTATTTGAAAGTTCTGGAAATTTGGTCTTAGAGAATGACAACCACCCTCACAGCCCTTAGGGTAAAGGTTGTAATTTATGCCCTGGGGGCATATATGGTGCTTATAGAAAGCGTTGTCGTAGAAAATCAAAAAGGGCTCATTGGATCGGAAATCGAAAGGCCTTGTGCCCTTTTTAATAATCGAAAATTATTGGAAGGCTTGGCATTTTTATAGTAAAGATCGATGTGATTATAATGTATTATTTTTGTTGTTGTTGCTGTTTAGACCAGGGCATTTCGTATCGAAGGAGTTGTCGTAGGAACTTCGAAAAGGGCTCATTCGATTGAAAATAGAAGGGCCTGATGCCACTTTTAATAGTCGAAAGTGATTGGAGGGAAACTAATCCCCCTCCCACGCCCACCCTCCCATTGGCCTTTATGTCTAAAAACAAAATATTATTTTAAGATTAAATCAAAATGCACTGTGTTAATGCTAATTCCCAATAAGGCATCTCAGCAGTATCCCAAGAACGACTGAGGGTATTATGTTAAAACTTTCGGGGCTACTTCTGGTCTTAAAATTTAACCAAATCAACATAACGTAAGTGTATCCAAGCTATCAAAGAAAGTAAACAGATTTTTTGCGAATGTTAACAAGTTTTCCATTTCAGGTCACCTAGAGGAGGTATGAGACTAAATTAAACACTACTGTTTGTGTCCAGATTTTTAAAAGGGTGCATGTTGTTAAAAATTGCTGGAAATCTTTCTCCAGCATACAAATAGCAAGCTAACTATAAATTCTTATAAAAACGAATAGATTTAAAGTATTATTTTCTTTTTCCCTGAAAAGATTATGTCAATATAAAACGAACAGAAACTAATTAAAAAAAGAATTTTCACAAAATTAGTTTTTCAAAGAAAAGTAAAGAACTTCATTAAACAAAAAATTAGCAAAAATAAAAAACAAATAATCTACCAAGCGTGAAACTCCCACAAATCAGCATCGATGAATAAATGAAACCCAAAACGAACAGAAATTACAATAAATAACCGAGTCAAACTCTAAACGAGCAGAAATTAGCTAAAGTTGGGCTCAAAACCCCTATGCCTTCCCCAAGCCAGAACATAATTTGCACTTCACTGAAGAAAATACAAATGAATGTGCATTGTCAGTTTAATATACATATACTGATATTTAGTAATCAAAATGTTAATATTATTTTATTTATTAAAGTTATAAAAGTATAAACATTTATATTTTTTTAGTAAAGACAAAATTGTGTTCTGGCCTTGGGAAGGCATAGGGGTTTTGAGTCCAACTTATGTTAATTTCTGCATGTTTTGTGTTTGACTCGGTTATTTATTGTAATTTCTGTTCGTTTTGGGTTTCATTTATTCATCGATGCTGATGTGTGGTAGTTTCACGCTTGGTAGATTATTTTATTTTTGCTCATTTTTTGTTTGATGGAGTTCTTTACTGTTCTTTGAAAAACTTATTTTGTGAAAAGTTTTTTTTAATTAATAAATGATAAAAGGAAGATCCATGTAGAAAATTAGAAAATCTTATTATTTAAAGATCAACTCAAAAACGTACTGTTAATGATCTTTTTCTTCTCTCTCTGGCGAGAAGTGTGCGACGCGGAGCTCACGAGTTCAAGCTAATCACAAACCTCAAGGGACAAACCCGCGTCCGACCGCCACTCCAAATCGATGGCTTACGATCTCCACCATTTTTAATCGTGAATCACTGGTTTTTGATCATTCGATTATTCATCCCCAAAAAGTATATTTTTAAGTTAAGCTATTTAGTGTGACTACGAGAATTTGCGAAGGAAAGGCCATGAGAGCTTAAATGGTATTTAAAAGTAAGCGAGTGAGGGGTGAAATAGACTTCCAAAGTGGGGATTAATTTAATTTACAAAAATATGTAAATTAAAATTTAATTTATATATTTATATGATAATCAGGGCCAGTGGTCCAAACACTGGTTTGGTCTTAATTCAGCATCCAGACGGTATAAAATATCAGATAGACTTGGAAAATGTATGATGGTAAAGTTGAGCCACAAAAAAAAAGAAAAAAAAAAGAAAACTACATTCCAGCCTTGTGCTGAACTATATTAATAGCAAAATGTTTGCTCCCTGACTCGTATCTCACTCAAGATTACACGTTAGATTAGTTTATTTCTACCAGGCGAGTGGAACTGTTTGTATGAATGTAAAGAGTGGAGAAAAAAAATGATCAGCTGGACTTCTATTCCTGTTCGAATAAAAAACACTATTTTCTTTCTATGTAAGGTAATTGTTTTACAGACTGAAAGCGACTCTCAATCCGTTCCATAAGTTCATTCTTTCTTCTTGTGCTGCTTGTAGGAATAGATAGAAATGAATCTTATAATGCTCAAAGTGTTTTAGCCATGTCTTCTGGGCATAAGCAACAGCATCAGTGTGTAATCAACTGGCAGTTGTTAGTAGGGAACAAAAAATGTCTTCAGATATGTATATCAGCAATAAGTATGCTTTTAATTGGTTCACAGGTGTCTCACCCTTAGAAGGAGTTGCATAAGAGGATTTGTTTGGGTAGAGGGTTGAAAAAAAAAATGTAGCTATGCATCCATTTTCAAATCCTCTCTGGGTGGGGCTCAAGGTACCGATTAAGGTTGTCCGGGGAATGGGGGTGGTATCGCCCATGTGCATATGTATGTAACTTATCACTAATGCCCCATTCTGTTTTAGGAGGGGTATATCCAAGCTCTTGAAGTGTTAGCAAGCACCTTTACGCCATGCTCATATATTTCTTGCTGGATGAGTGTGGGAGGAAGCCATCCTGCCTTAGACTTGCTCAATGGTCATGTAGCTGCTGAGAATATCAACTGTTTGAGTCAGCTGCTTAGTCTCTCCGGAAAACTTTTAGCTGGTGGGTGAAGTGTTTATTTTAATATACTGCTCTTCACAATTAGACTGACAATGTATTGCTCCTTAAAAGGACGTGGCAAAAATTAAAAAGTAAAAGGTAAACTTTAATATTAATGAACCAGAAAGTATTAAATGAAAGATAATACTTAAATCTCAAGAGATACAGAACATTATCCTTCTCCACAAGAACTTCCTTCTGGAGCTAAGTTCAACATAAATCATCGTACCAAATGACTTGCCAGATTCGAACTCTTACATTGCATTTGTACAACCATTCAGTTTCTGCAGCAGACTTACTTGGAGGAAAGGTTTCAAGTTTGAATCCTGGAATCTACTATGCTTTCAGAAAAGGAAACGTCTCAGATATTTCACCCTGAACCCGCTAGTAGGAAATAAGCTTGTATGCAGGATGGAGAGAGTATTTGGAATATTGTACCGAAGTTTCGAGATTTTCCCTATAGTTGCGTAAATTTTTAATAAAATTTGTCGTTTTTCGCACTTTCTTCGAAGTCCCCCCTCCCCCTCTTGCTTGAAAAATAATATTTTCCCATTGTATGAGTAACTCTTGGATGAAAATAGGTAGGCAAATTCGAAGAAACAAGCTCAATTGTGTTTCCTTCTAGGTCAAAATTCTTACTTGAAAATAAATTCTCCAAGTATGTTTGTCGTCATGTAAAACTCTAATTTTGTCTAGCGTTTTTTTTTCGTTTTTTTTTTATAAATAGACTATAATATTGAATATACAAAATCCTTGTCTAATACATTTTTTTTATTTTTTATTCTTTTCTTTCTTTTATCCTGTAGTGTTTGGTCCATATTGAGATATTCCATACGTAAGTCCTTTATTCCTTTCCTCGTTTTCTCTTTCTTTTTTTATTTCTAGAAAATAAATGTGTTACCTTCATTTCTCAAATAATTTACCTATATTTCCTTTCACTATTTTAACTTTTCTAACCTTTAACTACTCCTCTAAAATCCCAATTAAAAAAAAAGAAAAAAAACTTCCTACCGCTATCAGATACATTACCTGTGCGTTCCATGGCTACTATAATCTACTTTTTTTGTCTCCATCTACTCATTTGCCCTATTCTTCCTGCGGTTTCAATCGCTTAACTTACTTTACAAAAATTTCTCTTTTATTTTTTATTACCCACGAAAGCAAGTTTCTGCTCTCTTCGTACTGTAATGAAATATTCTTTCACTTCAAATAAAACACTTCTCTAACCATAATATGAAATATATCTTTAACCTTATTTTTAGACTGAACCATTTTTATTCTATTACATCTAGCAAAACCAAGAATAAAGCCCGGAAAATTATTTTAATATAACAGTTTATTAGTTTAACATAATATAAAATATATCTTTAACCTTATTTTTGGACAGAAATATTCTTATTCTATTATATCTAGCAAATAATAATTATAATATATTGAAAACCTGTCGTATACAATAAATGTACAATGACAGAATATACAAAAATGCGAAAAGAGGAAACAAAAAGAAAACCTACTAAAAAATAACACCAAAAGCAGCAACTTCTTAAATAATATACAAAATAGAACGAAAAGAGGAAGCAGAAAGTTAACATACTCAAAAATTACAACAGAAACAACAACTTCTTTGAAAAAGCAACAAGGACAACAACTTCTGAAAGGAGAAAAAAAAAGAAAAAAGAAGGAAAACAAGCGGGAAAATTAAACAAGCAAACTTGCCCACTCGTGTTTTAGAATTCCTGGTTTTGTTTTAGCCGGCTAATAAGTGTCTCAATAGCTAGATTTGGGTCCGCTATGTTGTAACGCCGAATCAGAAACCTATTTTTTGTCCAAGGTGGCAAATTTAGTAGGTACTTGGCAAAACGGAAAAATAAAGAGCGGATTTTAGACTTTTCACGGTTTGCCAATAATTTCCAGAAAGAGGTCAATATGTGGCAGAGCGGTAGCGTTGTAAATACTTGCCAGTAGTTGACGGTTAAATCTTTGAGTGGATTTAACGATCAAAGCATAGGACCTGGAAATTCGCCGTTCAAGATGTGAGATTAGGAGGGAGCGGGTATGCTGTAATGAGGTACCTATTGGCTCTTTGCACTTGAGATCAAACTGGTCTCCAAAAATACTAAGCAACAACGTAGAACGTAAAGACCTAGATAAGAGCGGTTCATTCAAATCGCAATTGAAGTCACCTACTAATATGCATTGAAGGCTCAAGGATCTAATACGGTTAATACACTGGCCGAGTTTATCAATAGAATAAGTAAAAGCGCGCACCGAACGCTCATCATGGTAATTTGTAGGCAAATTTACTTTAATAAAAACACAGCCCTCAATACGAATCGCTAGAAAATTATCATTAACTTCAAATACACTAGATCTTAGAGTCGAACGAACGAAAGTGGCAATACCACCGGAGGGTCGCCCTTTTCCACTTAGCTGCTTCGCTGAAACTGAATAAACTGATACTGAACTATTAAAACTAAGAATACTTTTACTGCGGCTTGTGACGAAATGTTCTTGTAAACAGACAACTTCATTTTGCTCAGATACAACATCCAAGATCGGAATTTTATTCGCGAACGAGCCATTAATGTTCCATGATAAACATTTAACTGCATAAGCTTCAGATAACATTTCTTTTGTGGATTACTGTTTGAGGGACATTTTACTCTGTAACACGTGTGACTGCCGATTTTGCATTCAACGCAGAATTTCGGCTGTCTGCATGGTTCATCTCACGTAGAACGATGTTCATTTGAGGCACATCTAGAGCATAAAGGTTCAGCCGTACACTGGGAAGCGAGGCGACCCATTTTGTGACAGTTATAGCATCGTCTTGGCAAGAACATAAACGGATCAGCAGGTAGACGCTCGTAGCCGATAATCACCAAAACACTCAGAAATTGTAGGAGCTCACTGATAGTGTCAAAATACACTTTGAAAGGACGGGATTTTCCGCATTGTTCAGTCTTCGTACTATTCGGGATACGATTTTTTAGTCCTTCACAGTTTATATCCTCAGGGACATTTCGAAGCATAGCCATGTGCAGGGGTTTTTGAACAGCAATTTTGAGATCGGGCTTGGAAGATTTCTTTTTCTCAACGATTTTGCTGGTGCAGCTTTCGACCTGACCACAAGCTTCCATTCGTTTGCAGATTTGCGAAGTTCGTTAATGTCATTTGTATTTTCACAGAAACTGTCTATGACAGCTTTCCTATCATTTGGGCCATTGAGTTCCTTGGGGGGATTCTTCAAGACAACAGAATAGGAAGGATCTTTGGGCTTGGACGTTTCAGGTGCACCACGACTGCTTTTGAAAATACTGACGGCTGGAGCGGACTTGGTAGCTGAAAAACTATTAAGCTTCCGAGAGAGTTCATTTACTTTGGCAGTAACTATTGCATTCACCGCGTCTCCGATGACCGGAACCGAGCAGGGTTTAAAGATGACAAATTTTGGCATTCTGACATTATTTTTCGCAGCTGCTACTAGAAGTTTGCACATTTCAATGATATTGTCTTCATCTTTAGAGTAGGTCACAAGACGATTCATAATATTCAACTCAGTATGAAGAATTCGCTTTGCCTTTATAACATCCTCATGTGTATAGAAAGTAACACACGCTTTTACGATAGAGTCCAATTTTATTCCGTCTGTAAGTGCTCTCGCATCACAATCCAGTAACGGATTCAAAATAATTTTTTCACTTTCAGCCATCGTAGGTCCAAGCGTAATCAAATCTCAATGTAAAGTCGCAAAACAAAGACTTAGTCGTAAGGGGGGCTATTTTAAGTCTCCCCCACTATCCAATAAGTGCCTTCTAATTATCCAAATGAAATAATCCAATCCAAATGAAATAATCCAATCCAAATGAAATAGTACAAATAGTTCAATCACACAGCCTGACAGTCAATATAACCAAAAACCGGTTTTTTTCAACAGATAATCCTCTCAGAAAATAAGAGTTGTTAACTGCATGAATGCTTGACCTTGACAAAACCAAGAATAAAGCCCGGAAAACTAGTTTTTGAGACACAGGATACTTCAGGTTTAGGGAATGGGTGATTTTTCAGTTATAATTTCCTGAATTTAAGTAAATAAACAAAGCAACTTACTTTTACTAATCATTTCTAAGACCAATGAACTCGTATGTCAATTGGCAATGTCAGGTGAAATAATTCTGCAAAAAATGGGAACAAACGAAAAGAAATCTAAATGGACCGTACCCACTTTTACTGTGAGAAGAAATAAGGTATTTCCAGATCGTTGTGGCAGAAGCTGTAAAACTACTATCGGTTTGCCATCATCTATGTAGCTCTTAACATCGATCAGCTATCCAAATTTAAGGGACGGAATTAAGGGATGTTTTCAGAGCATAAAGAAAATGTGTTTGGTCCATTCATTTGAAAATGTAGTAACGGTTTAAACCATGAAAATATTAAAGATGTATAGTTTTTTTTTCAAGCTGAAGAGATTTTCCTAATTTTAGCTAAAACATTATTATTACTACATTTTTTTTTATTTAAAATTGTATTTTCTTTATATTAGAAGCTTTCTTGGATTGACTGTCAGCCCTGCTGGCTGCAATCTTTGTAGCACCATTTCGATATGTCGCATGTGGCCCTCGAAAGTTTCAATAAAGATCACAATATCGTTGATGTAGCAGCGACCGAATTTCAAATCTCTGAGAACACGATCCATGAGCTTTTTTTTATACCGCAACTATTTATGAAGCTTGTCGGACCAGAGGCATAAAAAAAAAACATAGCGCATGCTCTTTTGTAAGTATCCGAGAAAATACCCCCCGCCCCCCCCCCCAAAAAAAAAAGAAAAGAAAATAGCCTTGGAAACTTTCAGCTCTATACTCGAGCTGTGAGACAGAGTAGGGTACAATTACCAAAATTATAACTCTGGTAATACTCATTTACACATAGAAAAAATCCGTCCTCCGATTTAATTGAATTCTTTTCCGCTCTGAATTCCTTCCGTATGCGAAATAGTATGATATTTTTCTCCACTAATGCAACTTTTCGCCAAAATCTTTAATCTAAAAAAAAATGTTAATATTAGGCTGGAAACTAAGATATTGAGACTGATAGTCTTATGCATTAGCATTTGAGTTGGCCCAGCATAGGACTCTGCAGCATCTTTGTTGCATTAATATGCACGATTAAAGGGACTCCTATTAACGGGCTTTCTTAGCGACAACGGCAATGCCAATTGTGTATAAAATAGAATAGAATTTATTTGCGCTAAAAGCCCATTGGCCATGGCAAAAAATATAAAACAAAGAACAATTAAACAGAAATTACACAAACCCTACTGAAACGTAGCTCTATGGTTCATCGAGAGACAAAGGAATCGTGCCAAACTTCTGACACCCATAAAACACTCGCTAAACCAAATTGGAGGTGCGATTAGGTTTAGGTTCCCTTTGAAATTTTTAGTATGTTAGGCTTTAGACCTAGGTTAGGTTAGGTTATAGTATGCTTTTCTACGATCTTGCAATTTTAATTATTCATCATAAGATGACAAGTTTGATAGATGAGATTCAGCTTTCCTCATCTCCGAATCAAATTTTTGGAATTTACTTTACATTTTCCTTTTTAAATTGAAAAAAAAAACACTTTAAAATTGCATTGAAACCATTGAAAAAAGGAAAATTATCCTATTTTTAAGCAAGTTTAGATCATTCACTAAGAAATTATCTAAGTTATATCTCAGTTCTGGATCGACGACTCTATTGACTTAAGCCAAATGAATCTAAAAGTATTTTGTCATTTTGGAGCAAGTTGCAATTATAGGCTTTTCGTAAATTCGTAGCTTTACAGGGATCTGTTTTGAGTTGTTTTGAGGTGAAGTCCCTAGCAAAGCTGCTATTTTAGACCTTGAACCCTTAAACTGCTTTAAAGAAGAAACATGTTTTTTGTGAAATATTTTTTAAATATTATTTTGTTGCCAATAGACAAGACAAAGCATAAAATACACATATTTGTATTATAAGTATGTTTAGAATTCGTTCTGAGGTCGTAAATGGTTCTTTTAATATCTGTAGGGTCCATTAAAAACTTTTTTCGAAAGTTCTTATATTTCCAGACCCCTAGAGACGCTGTTCTTGGAAAATTTGTGCGTCTTTTTTTTAAATTCAATATTTTTTTTCTATAATTATATTGTGTTATTAATGCGATTTCGTGACACTTGGAGCTTAGGAATATAAAGTATTTGGTTAATAGGTTTTTGGTTTATATAGGGTATTTAGTGTCATAAAGGATATTTGGGTTTGGGCCTTTTTGTGCCCCAAAACCAAATATTTACCTTGCTGGGGCCAATATGCTGTTGATTAAAAACTGGGAAAGAGATAGAGAGAAGGAGAGGGGAAAAAGAGAGGACCTGCTGAAACGGAGAGCAAAACTAAGGAAACGGAGAAATAGGAGAAAAGGAGGTGTAATTCTAGGAACAGGAGGATAGATATCTTAATTAATGACTAATTATGAGAAGAAAGAGCGAAAGTCCTGTGATTATTTCCAGCAATTTGTGCACGAGCCTCAATTGTCACTGCCTAGTTAGAGTTTCAACCAAATTTCTGGTACTTAAATAATTCATACCAACTTTTCTCAATAAGGGTACTCCAGAAACATAGGCTTGTATAGAACGTCACGAATTTTCAGCAAGAAAAAGTGAACTATGCTATGATGAACATTGGATCTAGATAACTTGTTATGCATTTAACTCATTTTGTGACATTTGCTTTGCAGCGGAATCAGTAAATGGAATAACCAGAAATGACCCAGTTTTCGAGTGTCATAGAAATGGATTACTTGACACGGCTATTAGGATTCTTTCTGTTTTTCATGCTGTTTACGACGATCATTTTGCTTCACTTGCGCCTCAGAAAGCTTCAACTTTTCCTCGTCATTTCCTGTCGCCTACGAGGAAAGTAGGCTCTGATAGAGGTATTGTGATTGTATTCATATATTTATGTTTAGTTCTATCAAGGATGTTCTATGTAGAAGCGGGAATGTTCGCGGCTGTTGCTTTGTCAACGTAATTAGAATACTATTCTTTTGAACTTGAAGTTTTATTATGTTTGATTAATATTTTTGAACCAAAAGTTGAAATCAAATAGGATGATCCTGTTTGTATTGGAGGATCTGAAACTTACTCTAAGAATGAAGACATAATAGATTATGGTTAAGATTCTAGATGCTCCATTGTTTTCTTTTTTCATGTGTACTAAAGATATAGTTTTGAGAGGACTCAACTTCCCGAGGACTTAAAATAAATATAAAAGGTATTAAATTAACGTGAAGCTATCTTCTTGATCGATCTTCTTGCTACTCAACATTGCCTCTTCATCTTCATTTATTCCTAGTCTAAGAGACCTAGTCTTCTTAATATTAATTTTAAGACCTATTCTTGCACACTGGATTTTCAAAACCTCAGAAAATTCATTCATTTTGCTAACATTTTTATCTAGGCTACTCAAATCCTCTGCATAATCTAAGTCTAGAAGAGTTTTACCTTCCCATTATACCCCATGCTCTATCCTAGCTTCTGCCGTCTATATAAATGTAGATGTGCTGGATGCCTCCTGAAAGGTCCCCTAAGTTTGGCTTTTTATAAAACCTAACTGTAAAGTTTATCAGCAAACCCAATTTTCATAGTTTTCTATATCAAACAGTTCGTGGTAACGAACTGTAAGTAAGGAGCGACCGAGCTCAATATTGACTGAAACTCCAAAAAACGGGATTTTGATACCAGTAGATGCATCAAAAGAATCAGATTTTAATGCTGATTTCAAATATATAAGTTTCATCAAATTTAGTCCTACCCATCAAAAGTTACGCCCCTGAGAAAATGTGGCTGATTTTCGAAAAAAGGGGGAAAGACCCCCTAAAATATATAGAACTGTAATAAAAATCACACCATCAGATTCAGCGTATCAGAGAAATCTACTGTAGAGGTTTCAAGCTCCTATCTGCAAAAATGTGGAATTTTGTATTTTTTGCCAGAAGAAAGATCGCGGATGCGTGTTTATTTGTTTTTGTTTGTTTGTTTTTTTTGTTTTTTTTTTCCCAGGGGTGATCGTATCCACCCAGTTGTCCTAGAATATCGTGGGAGGGCTCATTGGAACGGAAATTAAAAGTTCTAGTGCCCTTTTTACGTGACCTAAAAAATGGAGGGCATCTAGGCCCCCTCTCATGCTCTTTTTTTTCCAAAGTCATGCAATCAAAATTTTGAGATAGCCATTTTGTTCAGCATGGTCGAAAATATGATAACTATGTCTTTTAGGATGACTTAGTACCCCAAAGTCCCTGGGGGGAGGGCTGAAAGTTATGAACTTTACCCAATGTTAACATGTAGTATTGGTTATTGGGAAGTATACAGACGTTTTTAGGGGGGATTTTTTGTGGTAGTGGGGGGATAGGTCTGGGGTTATGTGGGAGGATCTTTACATGGAGGAAGTTTTCATGTGGGAAGGGACATTGTTATGAAGGGGGTGCCGCATTTCCCAGCATTATTTAAAAAGAAGATCAGAAATTATATAAAAAAACAAGTTTTTCAACTGAAAGTAAGGAGCAACATCAAAACTGAAAACGAACAGAAAATATTACGTATATGATTTGGTTCGCCCCCTAGTCAATACCTCGCTCTTTAAGCCAAAGATTTTTTAGTACTTTCATAAGAGCTATTTTATTCTAATAAACGGCCTTTGTGATTAAGGGGGTCATTTTTAAAGAATTGCACAAAATTCGAACTTTAGCGTAAAGAACGAGGTATTGACTAGGGGGTGAACCCCCTAATATGCGTATTAAAAATATATGAATATAGAAATTTGTTACGTAGGTTAATTCGTAAGTTACGTATATTTATTACTAATAAAAACGTTCGTAAATAAAATTAAAAAACGTTCGAGAAAGCCATTTAACCAAATAAAAGTAAAATTAATCTGCAAATTTGGTGTTGATTATTCATGTACGGTGAGACAAAATCAAAACCTGCATTTATTCAAAAATGTTCAAGAATTAAATAAAAAAACAAGTTTTTTTTAACCGAAAGTAAGGACCGACGTTAAAACTTAATACGAACAGAAATTATTCCGTATATAAAAGGGGCTGTCCCCTCCTCAACGCCTCGCTCTTTACGCTAAAGTTTGACTTTCCCACAACTCTGTTTTTTTAAACAATAAAAAACTTTAGCGTAAAGAGAGAGGCGTTGAGGAGGGGACAGCCCCTTTCATATACAGAGCAATTTCTGTTCGTTTTAAGTTTTAACGTCGGTACGTAATTTCAGTTAAAAAAAACTTGTTTTTTTATTTAATTCATATAAAAGGTCCTAAGTCAGTGATGACAAACCTATAGACACATGTTGACGCTGACATGCGAACTCATTTAGTGTATCTTGCATCGACAATGTGTCGACAAGCGAAGTTTCAAGCATCTCACATATGTCAGAATGATCAGCCATGCTCAAGGTAATGCACGTGTGTGAACGGTGACGCGTGAATTTATTTTGGGTTACCATGCATCGGCGATCTTCAGAGTCAAAAAGAAAGTGTTAGCCTGCACATCTTTTGGCGCAAAAAAAGTTCTTTTTAAACCTTTAATTTAATTTTTAATTTTAATATTCTTTTGGAATGTAAATCCTAATCTAAATTTTTACTTAAAAAGTTCATCAAGTTTTTCAGAGGACTCGGATTTTCTGAGTTTTTGAATGCGTATAAGGCCCTAAAATATAGAGTACAAATTCAAAATCGAACAGTGCAAGCCAGTACACTCTAGAGTATCTGGATTTTTAATCCAATTTGCCATAGAATAAACTGAAATAGGGTCAACCCTCTGTATGTTACGCTTTAATTATACCTCTATCTTGGTTTTCGTTTCGTTTATTAATATACTACAACTAAAGAATATAAATACTTATATATATGTATAAAAAAAACTTCTCTTCAAGTCAATCTTCTGACCTGCCCATGAACTTGCAAAAATAAATTGTCCTAGGGGCGTAGCAGGAAAATAAAAATGTTCTTGACATTGTTCTGTTGTTCTTGATGAAAAAAGTTCCGGTTATTCGCATGAACGAGCTGCACGACCAATACTGATCAATATGTACAATCAATATGTATAATATTGCAATTCAGTATGTATTTTTCCTCGTCGCGCTGCTACTGAAGTCACTGTTAATGAAAAAAAAAATCCTGCAATCCTATATTTCCACAATCCTCCCCTCATTAAACTCCAAAAAAATTGAATTAAATAATTAAAGCCCATAATTGACTTTATTTCTTAATTCTTCAAACCTTTGTATTTCTTCAGTTTAATTACCAATATTATTCCATTATTTTATTCCTCGATAAATGAACAAGAACTTTACCCTGCTAGTGATTATAATCGGAGCATACAGCTCGTACCTCGGGCGAGTGCTGTGAATGTGGTAATCACGCTTATCCTGAAACATACCTGAGAAGCATAAAAGTAAGTTATTATTGTATTTAAAAAGGAATAGTAAGCTATAAGGATCTCGGAAGCATGTAGCCGGTAAATTTTTTAGCTCTCTGTGCTCCAGTTTCACAGGACCAGTTGAAAATTTAGTAGATCGTATTATTGGTAAGAGATAAGTCGGATCACAGAAAAAGAAACTTGCATGGCACTTGAGTGTACAGAAAAAATTTAGGAAAAACAAACGATTGAACGAGGTAAAAAAAAATTTAGGTTATAAGAAATGAACATTACGGTAGAGCAAAGAAACTCGAAAATGACTTGAGACCTCAGTTAATATTAATTAAACAGATTGCAACTTTTTGTTATAAATGATAAACTGTTGAGGATAATGGACAGTAAGTGAAGAGCAGCCCTTTCAATAGCAACTGTAATTTTTTCATGGTAGAAATAGTAGAAAATTGCTATTTTAAATTTTGATCAAATATTTTGGTGGGTCATAGGAGGCAGGTATAGAAAATGCACGAGAAGCAGGCTGATTATCCTCTAACCTTCCAAGAATTTTAGAAAGAGAATTAGAACTTTCAATTTCCAATAGAAAGACTCCCCGCTGAAGTTGCTGCATCCATTTGTTCCATACGAAATGACTGGAAAAAAGAAGTACATCAAAAGCATATGGCTCTTTACTTAGTCAACGCTAGAGCGAAACGTTGAGCACGAAACTTTTATATCAGCATACACATAGAAAGAATCTTCTTTTAATGCTAGTTATCGGAATTCAAAATTCGTTGCAGATGTCTTTGCACTTGAAATAAATCTGAATACAATATTAAAAGTGACATTGATCGACTTTTAAGAGCAGTGAAGGCAGAACAGTGGAGCCATATTAAAACACGAGTTTTCAAACTTACAGAAGAACTAACAGAAGTGTCCAAACTTCTGTAAACAAACAAAAGTTTTTGCAAATAAAAGTTGGGCTGCCGACACCTCAGACCGCCCTGAAGGCTAGAGTGTCATTTCATTTCTACTGAAAATTGTAAATAATTAGTTTTTTTCTATTTAATTTTAATGCTAATCAGCTGTCCTGAAAAAAATATTTTTTGAACAAACACTTTTTGACGGTTTGTTTAGCTTTACTATTTTGAAAAGCGATGTATTTCTGTCACTTTTTTTCCTTTTAATTATTTTTCATTCAATGATATAGAAAATTGATAGATAAATAAAACTTTGAAAATTTCAATTGGCAATTTTTAATCTTATCAGTTTAATGAAGCGTTAGTGTTTTCTAGCCTTTGTTTTTTTTAGGGGGGGGGGGGGGGGAAGAACTCAACTCTTTAACTATTGTAGTTTCTATTCGTTTTTAAGTTTTGACGTCGCTCTTGATTTTTATTTGATAAAACGTACTTTTATTTAGCTTGAACAAGAACGACAATCAATAGCCAGAAACGATAACTTTTTGTCAAAATTTTTTATTTTAACGCTTGAGGAAATTAGGGACTAGTCTCGCTATACTTTTGAAACTGCTGCAGTCGATTCATCTGCTCTTCTTTCATTTTTGCTTTGCTGCTCGATCTTTACATTTCTCCTATTTACTTAACTGACAGCAGGCCTAATTATAGCTAAATGCCTCGGTGGATTGTTAAAGCTGCATGTTTTACTATTTTTCTCTCTTTCTCCTTGATTGCCTTATCCTTAGTTCCTATTGAAGAAATCTCTGAAACAAGGAAAATTCGCCAGTCTTGTGCAACTTGCGATTTCTTTTGCGCTTCTCTTTCCAATAAATTTCATTAGTAAAATTTAAGATGTTGGTGCTAAGGTACAATAAAAAGGTAAAACGGAGCAGAGATTAAAGCTAAAAGAAAATGAATCCTGCTCTTTTTGCCAACCAACCTTAAAAGGATGAATGTTTTAATTTACAACCCTAATTGATAAAACCATGTAAACGAACCTTCCTTTCTCCTAGCTAAAGTCTTTTCAATGGAGTCACCTCGTTCATCCTAACCAAATATTACAGAACGATCAATAAATTCTATAAAGGGTACTTTGCTGTTGTAATCTATGTAGAGAGAGAATAATGACTGCCAGAAGGTCATATCAACGGATCCTTTTTTTACTTTTGTCTTGCTCTTTTTCTTGTTTCTTTCTTTTCCTTTGTTTTACTTGACATATAAAGCAAATTTGGCTCTATTTGAGCTTGTGTTAGCCTTTTGAAAATAAATCAAAAAAACGTTTTTCAACTAAAATTAAGGAGCAATATTGAAACTTACAAGGAGCAGAAATTATTACGTATATGAAGGGGGGTTATCCTCTTCTCAACACTTCGCTTTTCACGCTAAAGCTTTTCGGCACTTTTGTAAAAAGTTACTTATTGTTCTAATAAACGAACCTTGTGTTTCAGGAGTCGTTTTTAAAGAATTAGGACACAATTTAAACTTTAGTGTAAAGAGCGAGGTGTTGAGGAGGGGCCAATCCCCCTCATATACGTAATAATTTCTGTTCCTTTTAAGTTTTAATATTGCTCCTTACTTTCAACTGAAAAAACTTTTTTTTATTTCTGATCGTTTTTTAGATGACGCCAGAAAATCTGGCTCCACTTCCACGGAAAAATCCCCCTCTTCATTTAAATATCTTCTGAACAATTCAGCCCGGAGGAAAATTTACACCGGACAATTACCCTTAACACCTCCCCGCGCAAAACTGAGTCAGTAAAGAGATAGCAAGACATATAAAGAAATTTCGTGTAGGAATTCTGGCAAACTCCCCCAATTTGCAATTTCCCCTGAAAAATTCACCCCCTGGAAAACTCCCTCTTCATGGAAAATTCTCCCCGTGCAAAATCCCCCCCAGTAAAATATTCGTCCTCCCCTCCCCACCCAAATAATGTATGCATACTTCCCAAAATACTAATACTATACAAATACTATACGTGTACAATGGACAAATTTTATACCTTAAAAACCTCTCCCCAGGGGCTGTGGGAAGAGGGGGTAATGTTAACTCCAAGGACATGATTATTAGGCCTTTTAACTATGCTGAACAAAATAGAAATCTCAGAATTTTGACCGGACGATTTTGGGAAAAAAGTGGTGTGGGGGGGCCTAGTTGCCCTCCTATTTTTTTGTCACTTAAAAAGGGAACCAGAACTTTTAATTTATGTTAGAATGAACCCTCTCCCCATGTTCTAGGCCCACTGGATCCAGTCCCCACTGGGTCCACCCCTGAAAAAACAAATCACGCATCCGTGATCTTTCTTCTGGCAAAAAGTATAAAATTCTACATTTTTGCTCATAGGAGATTGAAACCTCTACTGTTGGGTTCTCTGATACGCTGAATCTGATGTTGTGATTTTCATTAAGAAATCATTGAGAAATCACTTTCATTAAGAAGGGGGTGTTTCCCCTTTTTTTAGGAAATCATGCACATTTTCTCAGGCTCGTAACCTTTGATGGATATAACTAAATTTAATAAAACTTATACATTTAGGATCAGCATAAAAATCCAATTCTTTTGATTCATCTATTGGTATCAACATTCCTTTTTTTAGAGATTCGGTTACTATTGAGTCAGGTCGCTGCTTGCTTACAGTTCGTTACCACGAACTGTTTGAAATATTGTCTTATCAACTGGTCTAGAGCTAGATGACTCTGCGGTAACAATTTGCCACCTTAAGAGAGCTGACTGAAAGCTTCAAACCTTATAATCAGTAATTGTTCCATTGAAAAATTTAGTAAATGAACTAAATAAAAGTTGCGATATTGTTTGAAATTATATGGCTAACTCTTGAGTTTTCTGGGTGCGAATCATGTGGTTGTGACTCCACGATGACCCCTATTAGATTTTTCTCAGGATCTTTTCGGGTATAATTTTTACTTACCAAGGATTTTAATTACAAGGATCAATCTATACGATCAATACTGCTGACAGAATTGGATAGTTTTGTCTTAATTCATACCTATATTGTAATAAATGGCACCTTAGTGTTTGATTTTCCATCGCAGTTACCACTGTGGTTCTTTACTGTAAACCCTAAAAACCAACGTTTTGGAGCCATATTTTGACATTCAGAAACTTGAATAAGCCTTGATGGGAAAATTGTCATTGTTTTTATACCTTGATTGGGATTATCCGTTGCCCTTCTCTCCCACTTGAGTTAACTATAATTATATTCTAGTGGGAGGCTGGATTTGCTCACTGGAACAAAAAAAAATGTCTTTTTTAAAAATTAACTGTAAATTTAAATACAGATGGTTGTGAAAATGAAGTTAATAATAATAGTGCATCTACAATAGAAATATTTATTTTTGTCTTTAGACGGTTAAATATAGATTCGGTTGGATATTCGGTTAGGATTTTAGTATTTGAAACTAAAGCTTCCCCACTTCAGTTAACTATAATTATATTCTTGTGGGAGGCTGGATTTGCTCACTGGAACAAAAAAAATGTCTTTTAAATAATTAAGTGTAAATTTAAATACAAATGGTCGTGGAAATGGAGTTTAAGAAAGTTAATAATAGTGAATCTACAATAGAGATATTTATTTTTGTCTTTAAATTAAGTATAGGTTCGGATGGATATTCGGATAGGATTTTATTATTGGAACCTAGAGCTACAAATGTGGCACCTGGGACGGATGCTGCCAGAGTAAATTGAAAATTAAACTGGAAATAAAGAGATGCAAAAAGAGAATTACTTACTTCACGTATATCCAAGTAAACAAAATTTAAGGTGGGTTATCTCAACGTGTGGGAATTTCATGCCATTTTGGGTAGAATGGCCCATAATTTTTGGGTTTCTTTGGGCTGGTTTGTAGGACTTAAGGAAGGAACTATTTAGGATAGATATATGTAGAGGAGGGGTGGGGTTCAATGAATAAAATCTTGAGTTGTAATTACCATTATTGATGTGAAAAATGTCAGTAGGCATGGGTGAATTGGTTTAAAAATCTGGCGAATCAGTTAGGAAGAGAATACTTCCTAATTAAACGGTTAACTTATGCTTCCTTTCTCATAACGTATTTTCGTGAATTTTAACTTATTATAGGCATGATATATAGCTTTCCTGCTTTAAATATACTATGCTAAATGCCTGAAGTAGTATATACAGGTGTACTATAGACATGCTCTTTGCTGCTTTAGATAGCCAGGATATATTGCTTTCCTGCTTTAAATATACTATGCTAAATGCCTGAAGTAGTATATACAGGTATACTATAGACATGCTCTTTGCTGCTTTAACCTCTACTTACAGGCTCAAATGAGAGGAAGCTATTAGCATCAAATGGATCCGGATTTATGTGGAGTCAAAGCTATTATGTACGATTATATGAGAATGTCCGTAGCCTATGGAGAAATTCTAAGGTACCTCTTAAGTATCTCTTACGTAACACTTAAGGTAACTTTAAGTATACTCTGTCCAAAAGTATTATGTTTTATTTTTCCACTCGATTATACCAGTACTTATGTGGT
>JAQQPU010001057.1:0-42702 GCA_029168905.1 Artemia sp. Kazakhstan ARC1039
ATTCATGCAAAAATTCATTGTTGTTGGTTGGGCCATTTAATGATGCACACACCTATAATACTTAAAAATAAAAGGAATTTCGTATTGGAATTCCGGCAAATTCCCCCAGTGTAAATTTTCCCCTGTAAAGTCCACATTCAGAAACTTGTCTGCCATGGAAAATTCTCCTTTTGGAAAATCCTCCCGCGCAGAATACAACCCCCTCTCCGAAATATATCTCTATACTTCCCAATAACAAATACAATGTCTAAACAATGGGCAAATTTCATGACTTATAGACCTTTCCCAAGGGTCTTTGGGCGGTTGATTTATTCCCAAAGGCATAGTTACTGGACTTTTCAACTATACTGAACAAAATGGCTATCTCAAAATTTTCATTGGACTAAATTGAGAAAAAAGAGGGTGGGTGGAGGGATAGTTGCCCTCCAATCTTTTTGGTCACTTAGAAAGGGCACTAGAACCTTTAATTTCCGTTCAAATGAGCCCTTTCCCGATATTCTAGGACTATTGGCTCGCTGCGATGGGAAAACAGAAAAATAACACACAAATGAACATGCATCCGTGATTTTTCTTTTGACAAAAAATAAAACTTTTTACATTTTTGCTGATGGGAAATTAAAACTTCCACCTTTGGTGGTTCTTGGATATGCTGAAACTGCCTAAACAATTTCTGATTGCCTATGAGTCAAAAGTAGTAGAAAATGTCTAAACCTGTTAAGTGTCCACGGACAAATAGGCCTCCCTATGAGCCTTTCAGCTATGCAAGTTGAAAATCCTTGCATGACTCTGACTTCAAAGAGGCTTAACAGGTCAACCTTTTTTTAATGTTGCCTAGGAGCTTCTTTTATGTGTAATGCTTCAATTCTCTCAGAAGATACACTTGTCCCACGGAGATAAAGTTTCCGTGCCAATTGATTATTTTTTTATTGAAATGGCTATTTTAAACTTTTTATTTGATGAAATTTTGGATTTTGGGGCCAATATGGGAACACAGGGCTTTTAAGGGTCGATGAGATGCCCTCTGATCACCTTTGACCCATAAAACGGATACTGCAACTTTAGTTAGTGATCGAATAAGCCATCTCTCATAATTCTGTGGCTATTCACTCTAAATTATGTACTATTAATACAAAAATAATCATAATACAAAGGAAACGCATCATTCTCTTACCGCATAGACTATGATGTAAGAACGAGTTTTTTTTTCTCTATTAATATCCATCGAAAACTAATTCAAATCCTTTGTTTGTTGAATTTTTGCTTGTCAGACTGTACTCCAAGGGATCCTGTACTTACTTGCATGTTTATTTTCTTGTCATATTTCATTCTGCACATTTTAGGGTGAAGGCTGTTGCTCCGATACACTCATTTCACTCCATCACCTTCGGCCAGATGAAATGTACGTTTTCGATTACCTTTTATATCGAGTAAGAATACATGGAACTTACCCTCCAAGCTTTCCTGAAGTAAGTTTCGAAATCTCTTCTGAATATTAAATAAATTAAAAAACAATTTTTCCAAGCTATAGTAAAGAGTGACATTAGAAATTAAAACAAATAAAAAAAAGTTTCATGTATGAGGGAGGCTGCCCCTCCTCCTCAGACTAAGCCCATATGATAATTTAAAAGTAATTTTTATTCCAAGTCACGGGCCTTGTGTTTGAGCAGCTGTTCTTACAAGAACTAAGGAAAAATTCCCACTCTAGCTAAAAAATGGTGGCCGAGGAAGTAGCAGCCCCCCTCCTCAGAGGGCTCCTTTGGGAGTTAAATTTCCTTTCGCTTAAAGTTTCAATTTCACTCTGTACTTTCACTTGAAACAAATTCTTTTTCTTTTAGTTCAATTCCTGTTCGTTTTTAAAAGCATATCCGTGTTACCAAAAATGCAAGAAGGGCAACCCCTCCCCCCCATCCCGAGCAAAACTGAGTTAAAGAACATCTAATTTTCACACAGCGGTACTTCGAGCAAAGGGCTTAGTGCATTTGCTTTTCGAAATAGAATTTAATTGTCCAAAATAGACTATCATCTTAGAACTAGTAGGGGCAAGGACGACGCCTATATACACATCATTGAAAGGCCCAACCAGCAACAACGAATTTGTATAGAAATGACCTTAATTTAGTACCCTTAGTCTACCTGGTATCAATACTGCAAGATTTTTTTTTTTTACTAACGGGAGCTCCCCGGAAGCAATTTTTCTGTCAGAAGATTGGATGGACCTATCGGGATAACACTAAGCGAAGCTATTCCTTGGACCAGATCTCATTAATCTTCAATTCTGAACTTTTTTGCTTCTCCCTCGAAAAAATGAGCCCTTCCCCCTCTAAAAAAATATATTTCAAAATTTGATATTTTCAATGAGAATATTCTGATTTTATTTAAAATAATAAATCTCATAACGTTTTCTTAACTTCAAGATAATTTTTTGTAATATTTGTTATTTCATTTGCATGTCATGCATGTCATTTGCATGTCATAACCTCTATTTTTTCCATGTATAGTTAGAAATAATTATAGTCAAGCAACTAGTTTTGATAATCATTGAGATAAGCAACTAAGTTTAATCGAATAAGATCAGACATGATGGATCATGATTAAGAACAATTGACCTTGCCTCGGGGGCACTAAAACGTATATGAAGATGTCACGTAACGCAGTAACAAATCCACGCTATTCTGAACCCTTTTTTGTGTTTTTAAGGAGATGTATATGAAACATTGAACAGACTAAACACTTTCGTTACTCATACTTCAACGTTTGATACCACTCATAATTAAATTCATCTGTAAGGAGAGGCTATAATAAAGCTATGAACTGTATTCATAAAGTATATTTTGCTATCAGTGGTAATTTGTTAAATCGTTTAATAGACTTTGATCTCAATTCTGAGAAATAAGTTGAGTCCATATCAAATCACACATTCTTGAGATATATTTCTATGACTGAGCATACATTTATCCATCACTTTTAGTAAATCAGAGTTGTCAATGACATTTTTTAGATAAGTGAGATGAAATGTTTGTCACATTAGAGTAATTTAGGCGCAGTCGTAAGACACCTTATGGTAATTTATGCAATTCACTTCGTTTAATTGATATCAAAGACACTTTTGTTGCATATTCATCATTGTTTGAGACTACCCATAGTCAAATACAGCAAGGCAGGGCTATAAAAAGCTATAAAGTGTATTGATAAGATATATTCTGCTCAAAGAAGTAATTTATTAAATTTGAAAAAAAAACTTAGATCTCAGTCCTGAGACAAAAGGTCTATTTCACAGTACAAATTCCTTATAGACATTTTCGTGACTGAGCATATTAGGTGGCATCATATTGTCAATCGCAGTTCTTAGATAATTGTGATGATATATGTCATATTAGGTTGATTTAGGCATAATCATAAAACATCTTTTGCTAGTATATGCAATTTACTTCATTCAACTGACTTGATTGACTCTTTTTAGCTTGCACGTTGAGACTACCCATAGTCAAATTTAACAAGGCAGAACTGTAACAAAGTCATTAACAATATTCATAAGATATATACTGCTCTCACAGGTGTTTTATCAAATTGCTTAAGAAACTTAGATCTCAGTCTTGACAAATCAGGTGACTCCATGTCACAATACACATTCTTTAGAAAAACTTTTCATGATTCAGAATGTTCAGAGCAATCATTATAGCGAATCAGAGCTGTTGATGACAGTTTTAAAAAATTGGGATAACATTTATGTCTCACTAGAGTAATTAAGGTGCAATCATAAGACATGTTATGGTAATAAATGCATTTTATCTAACTTAACTGACCTGATTGATACTTTTTTAGCTTACACATCATTGTTTGAGACTATCCGTAATCAAATTCAACCAGGTAGAGCTGTAGTAAAACACTATTTTTTGTCACAAGATATGTTCTGTTCTAAGAAGTAAATCATTATATTGTTTGAGAAACTTAGATCTCAATCTCGAGAAATATAGTATAACCTTTCCAAATTAGCCAAAATAAACTAATGGTCTACTCAACAAAATACTTGCTTGTTTTCCAGTGATCGAATCACAGCTAGTGTCAACAAAACAAGAGTAAGCTGTCCTCAATGATGGACTAGATAAGACTGAACAAAATGATAAACATGCTTCAGCTCTTGCATTCAATTTGCCATGTTTCTCTGAAAGCCAGAATGCTGTATAAAAATTCTAGGCGCGAGAACTCCTATTCACACGCCACACCTTGAAGTAGCCTTTGGAATCCCAACTGTTGCCCGTGATGGCTTAAAGTAATGCTCAAAGCTCTTTGGAACCCAATATTTTACAATGAAATTCTTACAAGAAAATGACAAGAGTAGCTGAACATCTCTATGGACACTGTTGGTCAGGGACGTACGCAGGGGGGGGGCCTCCGGGCCCGGCCCCCCCCCCCCGAAATCTCACGACTTTTTTCATTTTCCCATAATTTTCTGATTTTTCTCACAGAATAATGGGTTTGAAGGATTTGGCTCCCCCCCCCCCCAAAAAAAAGCCCCCCCCCCCGAAACAAATTCCTGCGTACGTGCCTGCTGTCGGTATAAAAAATGCCTGGTACAGCCATGGTTGAGTATTTGCAAAAGTTGGTGAACAAATTTTACCAGTCATTCAAAACCATGTATTCAGGGTATCTTACTAAAGAACCGCTCTGTGATTAGTGAAGTGTTGTCTGCCTTGCAAATGGGCTTAAGTTGCATGTTTCTTCTTCTTTGTTTTTGCCTTTAATTTCACTTATGTTTGGGTTTGAAAAGTTTTCTTTTTTCTCTCTTCTCTGCTATGTCTCAATATTTTGTATTTTATTTTGTTTTTGTTCCATCTCTTATGGATTTTTTCAGTTTCATTGTCAAATAAAGCCATTCTCACTGATATACCAAGCTGGGTGGTGAGTGGCACGTGATGGATCCTGGTACTATATACCGGTCTCCTCGTGGGTCTGTTCCCTCTGTCCCTCTGTGTTTTTGGAGCAATACTACAGCATTCATGTGAACTTGTTATTGTGGGTGACTTCAACAGTAATTTTTGTGACCAGAGGCCATTCTAGTCCTTGGATTTTTTTTTTTTTCAGCTATGCTTGTTTGTGGCACATTACCTTTTGCATTTATTCCAAGTCACAAAACTGACTCTGCTTCTTCTTTGCTTGATAATATTTTTTTTTTCATTTTTGACTTCTGTGCAAAATTCTGTATTGATGAGTAATATTTCAGCTCATTTTCCTGTTTTTTTCTCATATATAATTTTTCTTATGTCTTACCTAGGAAGCACCAGGGAGCTGTTTTTTTTCTTTAAAATATAATGATCAGGAGTTGGCTCTCCTTTGGTCACCTTGAGTGGATCATTCGCAGAATATTTTTGAAAGAGATTCTGATCTAGACTTTCTTCTTAATTTGTTTTATGATTGTTTGAAGGAAATTAACTTGGATACATATGATGTGTCCCAGTTGAACCTGGAATTGAAAAGAATAACCCTTTTGAATACTTGGATGACTCCTGGACTCCCTTGTTTTGATTGAGGGAGAAATTGTAGAGGGTAAACTAGAAATTCAAGACGCGTTTACTTTTACTACTATCAGGAAAACTACAGCCTCTTCTGTATACCTTTTTCTTCTAAGTATAATCTTGGACCACCTTGTCTTAAATCAAAGGCTTTGGAGCCATGGGCGTAGGTAGCATATTGTCTAGGGGCGGGGGGGGGGGGTAAGTCGATTGTGTGATGGAGGGGGAGATGAAGTTATTTCGGCTTGGGCGTACGTAGCTTCTTGCCTAGGGGAGGGGGCAGCCACTTCTGTGATGAAGGACGGGGGGCAGGGGAGCCGAAGTTTTATTGGCAGTTCACAAAACCTTACATTGCCAGCAAGTTCTATCATTCTTATGAAATCCTTATTAATAAGTAATCACCAAAAATTATAAATCATCAATATGCTTCAGCATATTGATGATTGTCAGCATATTGATGAATGTCCAAATATCGGAACCGATATTTGCATATTTCTCTTTATTTCCAGTTTTTTAAACCATCTACCTTTTATCAACTGCTTTTCCAACCATCTGCTTTTTCAGCCATACCTAATGTAAATTTAAACGTCTAGGGGGCAGCTGCCCCCCTGCCTCCCCCTCCCTACGCCCATGTTTGGAGCCCATCATGGAAGTTAAAAGAGCCAGGCTTGTCAATGGTTTGATGGGCTGTTCATCTTATGTGACCCTGACCATATTTTTACTAAGGATGTATCTTTCTTTCAAAAAAGTTGTCTTCCCAAGTGCTATAAAGAATGCTCGTGTTAACATTCTTCCTTAAGGTGGTTCAGGGGATGATCCTGCAAGTTATGGTGCTATATCTCTCTTACTAGGCTTTAGTAAAATTTTTGAAGAAGCTGTACTTCCTCGACCTCTTGATTTTCTTAATTCTCAACGTTTTTTTGTGATTCTCAGTTTGGTTTTAGGGCAAATTACTAAACTGAGCGTGCATTTGTAACTCATTTTAATTATTTACATACAGCTTTTGACTCTGGTCTGATACCTGCTACTCTGTTTTTTGATGTAGGAAAAGCATTCCACTCAATCTCACACAAGATACTTCTTTGGAAACTACACCTTATTTCCATATGAGGGAGTACTTATTCTTGCCTTCAACCATGTTTTTCTAATCGGGTCATCTCGATTGATCCAATCTTCTCTAACCCGTCCGAAATACAGTTTAGCGTTCCGTAATCTAAAACCTACCATTTGATGTCGTCTTTGTCAACGTACATCTATCACTAACTGTGACAAGATTTCGTCATTCTCGGATACACTTGTTGCTTTTGCTGATGACAGTGTTCTTTGCGCAGCTGATAGAACTGATTCTAATCTCCGTTCAAATATTATTGCCCTAGGTCTCCAGGTGCCTGGAATCCTTAGAGAGCTTAAACACATATTTCCAGAGCCAATTCTTAATATCCTGTTCTGCAGCTTAGTTCAGTTTTATGTTTTATACTGTTCTATGATGTCGATGTCAACTTTTCCCTCGTCACTGAAGCCACTTTAAAAATTTTATGATGAAGCAAGGACTCTTATACAGGACACTAACCGTTCTCTACGTAAACATTGCTTGTCCTAATATCTGTTTATTTTCTAACTTGTGCTTCTTTCACATTTTAAAAGTTACATGACCAGCTTTTTGCTGTCCTATGTAGTAACATGTGTTTATTTCTAAGCAATTGACTTATCACTTGCGTACTTCCAATAACTTTTAGATACCTCTTACTCCATCAATACGGCCTGACTTCACCCCTCTGATAAGGGGTGTTCATATTAAAAACTGATAAGTTTTTAATATGATATAGAACAGTCTCCCAGAGTCTGCACGGAGCCGTCATTCGTTTAGTATCTTCAATAAATATGTTAGAGAATTTCTTTTTAATAATTAAGTTTTCCTGGTTTCCTTAGAGTTGATGTCTCAGGATTGGGTTTGCTATTTAATTGCGTACTACTCGTAGGAATTATGTACTACTCCCCAGCCTAGCTTGATATTTCTGGGATTGTTTGGGTTGGCAACTGGATTCAAAATGGAAATTCAAAATGAACTCTGAAAAATCAAGAGAATGTAACTGTGACAAGGTAACTGTGGTACCTGTAACTGTACCAACTGTGGTACCTGTGTGGTACCAAGGTAACTGTAATGTAACTGTGACAAAACACTACCGAAATATTCCAACTCTTGCATTTCAATGAAAGAAATTCAAATGAACTTTGAAAAATCAAGAGAATGTAACTCTGACAATGTAAAGCACAACAAAACACTGCTGAAATATTCCAACTCTTGAATTTCAACGAAAGAAATTCAAGATGAACTTTGAAAAATCAAGAGAATGTAACTGTGACAAGGTAAACCACGAATTAAGTAACTTTTGTATGAAAAGAGTTAATAGTTGTATTATAGATCTGTCTTGCTGAATTTAATTAGTTATGATTCATCATGAATTTAGTTATGAATCATCATATCTTATCGTACTCGATTAAACTTAGTTACTTAAATCAATTATTATGACAACCAGTCACTTGGTTATAATTATTTCTAATTATGCAATATAAATGTATATGCGTTATATACAAGTGCAATGACGTTCTTTTTTTTTTAAAGAAATGTTTTCAAAAATACCTGGCTCTTGAAGTTAAAAAAAAGTTATAAAATTTACAGTTTTACATGCAAATTAGAAAATTTAAATTAAAAATATTATGTTTTGAAATATTTTTTTTTCTTTTGGTAGGGGAGGGGGTAAATTATGGGATGGAGAAACTAAGCAAAATTTTTAGAATTAGAAATAAACGAGGTTCGCCTCAAGGGGTAGCTTCCCTGAAAGTTTCATCCCGATAGGTCAGTCCGATCCTGACATATGAAAATGAGTTGCGGGAAATCACTGCTTGTAATAAAAAGACTTAAAGTAGTAACAACAGGAACGCTAAGGGTGCTAGCTCAGCATCATTCATGCAAAAATTCATTGTTGTTGGTTGGGCCATTTAATGATGCATAGATGGGCGTGGTTCTAGTCCATATCATTTAAGGTCGTCGATAATCAGAAGGATAGCCCAGGGTTGTTCTTACAAATGTTTATTGTAATTGTTATGGGAGTTTGTCCAAACAAGTTTAAATTGGCAAGGTTTAAATGAGGTGCGAAAAGAAATCTAAAGAGCCTTACAGTGTTGATGAAAAACGTCTTTCTTTGGGGTTAATAAGAAAATAAACGTTTGTCAGATTGCTCGTTTCAACCGCCCCCCCCCCCCCCCTAAAAGTCCATGAAAATATCATGAAGCTTGCATGTACCATTTTTTATGGGAATTGAAATAGAATTTACATGAAAAAGTTTAATTCAGAAAGCCCAGTAAAAAAAAGAAGCAAACCCAGCTTACTTGATGGCAATAAAATGGTAACCCAAATCAATGTCCTTGTACGTCTGTTGTCGTCACATAAACTAAAAATATTTATCATAAAAGAGATAGCTGGATGTTTTGATATTCCAACCCCTTTAATATGCGTTTTACTATTTGTCTAATAGCTTTATGATGTGCAAACTATTTAAATAATAAATCTGTTTTATTTTTTTGACTCCAGTCAAATAGATATAAATACAAATTAAGTTTAATATTTCCTTTCGTCAAATTACAATGAAACACATTCTCACAATGTTAAAAGAGGTGATATCTAACTGTTACTAATAAATACTCTGATTTATGTCTATAGCTGTCAATGTCTAGTTAGATTCTAATGATTAAACCCTTTCTCACCTTGAAGTACAGATGTAGAGTTAGGTAGATAGAAAGATGTTCCACTAAATATTATAATTTATTTTAGGGATGGACTGCAGCACCTCCTCCAGATGAAGATGGAAAGGAGCTGCCTTGGATAGGAATAAAAGAGGAGACTAAAAAAAAGTCTAATGTTTAATATTCTATCAGACGTTCCAAATGTCAAAAAAGTGTTTTTCGATATGAGAGATCATTTGTTATTTCCTTTTTTCCAGCATCTAGATTGAACATCGGAATGAGTTGATTAGAAATATTGTGTTTAACAAAGATGTCATCTGCACACCTGCAAGCGTTATAATGTCACTAGAAATGTCAAAAATGGAATCATCTTTGAAAAGTGTCACACATTATAACAAAGGGCGAAAAAATATACATAAATTAGTTTTAGATGAGGCTCCCATGAAATGAGGAATACTCTGAACCAACAAAAGAATCTGTATTAGCAGAGGCATCAGTTGGGAAGGAAGTCAAGAAGGTATTTGTCCCTGTAGGTTTTGTTTTAGGGTATTTTCATTGGAAAATATATTTTTTGCTACTATCCTTCAAAATTATGAAAAAAAATTTGCCCATCCCTCTAGATTACGAAAAATATATTCCTCCTCCCCTCTCTCCCCCCCCCCCTCCCCTCTATTCCTCCTCTCTCCCCTTTCTTGAATTTACACTACTTTGTATAAACCTTAAACCACGAATAATTGTTAGTTCACTGATTTAATGTTAGAAAAAAGCTCAGGAAGGCACTTTCCCAGCCAAAATGAACGGGCTTCGTATTTTTGCGTCCCAGCTGTGACATCTCAGGGATCTTAAGATTCTTTCAATAATTCCTCGTATTTCCCATGATATTCTCTCGTTTTTTTTCGTACTTTTTTTTTAAATTATGACTCCTCGTCAAAATAACCCCAAACCCTTCTTTGAAATAATATACTACACAAATCTCTGGTTCGAGACTTATGTTCCGGAGTTTGAAGGTTAGTTATGCCAATATTATCAACAGTTTTTTTTTTGAGCCTCCTATTCTAGTGTATCGATTCTTCTATGTCAACCGACTGTTTAGCAAATTTGAACACTTCAAAGATCCATTCATTTGCAGAATTATTGACTTTTGGTCTTAAATTTTTATTTCTTTAGGTCTCAAATTACAAAATAATAAATGAAGTCTGAATTTTCAAGGCTTAGTAACGTTCTTTTTTTGTACTGAAATCAAATCATGAATTTTCATTATATATTTTCCTCAGTTTTATAGATTATGAGCAAGCGTTCGATTCTGTTGATAGAGGAGCTTTAGTAAAGGTTTTATCCTTGTATGGTATACCAGACAAATACATTAAAGTGATTAGTGCTATGTACGAGAATAACACTGCTGCGGTTAAGGTAGGAAATGAGGTTAGCAGCTGGTTTTGTATTAAATCAGGAGTTAAGCAGGGTTGTGTTCTATCCCCCTTTATATGGATTATTTTGATGGACTTTGTTTTAAGGAGCACAGGAAAGGCAATGGGAGACCACGGAATCAAATGGGGAGGAAAAAGTCTCCTGGACTTGGATTATGCTGATGATTTAAGCATCCTAGATGAAAGTGTGAGCAAAATGAATGAAGTTTTAGAGGTTTTGCGAGTTCAGGGTGCTAGTATTGGTTTGAAAATTAATGTTAGGAAGACCAAGTCACTAAGGCTAGGAATAAGTGAAGATGAAAAGGTGACGTTGGGTAATGAAAAGATTGATCAGGTGGGCAGTTTCACTTACCTTGGTAGTATTATTAGTAAAGATGGTGGGAGCAGTGAAGATGTTAAAAATAGAATAGCCAAGGCTCAGGGTGTTTTTTCACAGTTAAAAAAAGTCTGGAAGAATAGGAAGATAAGTCTGCAAATCAAGATTAGAATCTTAGAAGCTACAGTGATGACAGTGGTCAAATATGGCTCTGAAGCATGGACGCTCCGAAAAGCGGATAAAGATTTGCTAGATGTTTTCCAGAGAAATTGCTTAAGGATTGTTCTGGGTACCCGGCTGACTGACCGTATTTCAAACAATAGGCTATACGAAAAATGTGGTTCAATACCGCTTTCTAGGTCTATAATGAAAGAAAGGTTGAGGTGGTTAGGGCATGTTGTTCGGATGAAGGATGACAGATTGCCGAAGATTGTTCTTTTCGGCCAACCATCTAGGGCTAAACGGAAAGCAGGTCGTCCCCGTCTGGGTTGGGAGGACGTCATAAAGAAAGATTTAAAGGAAATGGGAACTTCGTGGGCGGGTGTGAAAAGGGAGGATTTGAATAGATTGGGGTGGAGGAGGAGCGTGCGTAGCTGTGTTGGCCTCAGGCGGCTTGGAGCTGCGATGAGTTGTTAGTAGTTAGTAGTAGTAGTAGTATTTTTCAAATTAAAATTTTATATTCTATTCAGTGAAGATAATTATACTTTCCTGTGAATATTTATACGAATCTTACCAGCTTTAGATATGCCTGTTAGCAGAACAGTTTTCTGGGAGTTTCAAAACCTACTTTTTTTTAGTACAGTCAAAAAGTTTACTTTTTAAGAACTTATATTAGTAAGTTTTAACATTTTTTTTTAATAAGTTTTAATTATTAGTAAGTCCCATTTTAAAATTTTTATTTTGGCTGAACACTTAGAGCATAGCCCAAACTAAAACAAAATCATTTTAACTGAACACACGCTACACTGGCACTTTTCTATTCCCCTGTGGCCAAAATCTATAAACCTAAATTATGGGGATTGTGCAGGAAATACAAAAAAAAATGTTTGAAAACATACAGTATGATATATCCAACTGAAGCAGTAATTCCATGCATCTTCTATGAGCCCTATTTCATTTAAATTTTAAAATTGTCCCTTTTACTGCCCCTGAAACTGAAAAGTTGTGAATGAGGCTTTTAAAAAATTTAGATCTGTTTTTTAACTCAAAATTTTAACTCGATTGCATTTTTGCCCTTTTCAAGTAAAAATTTGTTGCTATAAAAAAACCATAAAATAACACTTTACCGTTGCTTGATCACTTTTACTACTTAAGGTTCTATATTATTTAAAGGTTCTAGAACCTTAATTTATCACTTGATTAACCCCCTTTTTGGATACTCTAAACCCACGGTTCAATGCAATCATCCTTAGGAAGAGTTCTGTTATCATTAGCACGAGCCGTTCTTTACATACAATTCGCTACCACAAACTTAGAAAATTTACAAGACTTCTTCCGGAAGAATCTGTTCCTGGTAAAAATGTAAAATCATTTTTTTTTCTGGAAGGTTCGTTTACACATTAGAATTGTTAGAAATATCTATAAAAGAATAAGCTGAAATATCGGAAGGGTAACTACCTCCCGGGAAGTTATGATGTTGGTAGACTCCTGGATAGGAATTTGAGAGAAACATTCCAGGAACAGTTGAATACTAAACTTAAGAGTTTAAAATTTAATAATGTGGAAGATGGTTGGAATAGTTTTAGAAAAATAATTTGTGAAGTTGCTGAAGGTGTATTAGGGAAGAAAGCTAGAACTGCAGCTAATAAAATTAGTAAAAAAGCTTTATGTTTAATAGAAAGGAGAAAGGACTTGTACAAGAATTGTCTGAGTGATAGATCGTATGAAAACAAATGAAATGTAAAGAAAGTGGAGAAAGCTCTAAAATATGAACTAAGGAGGTGTGAAGTAGAGGCCATTGATAAAATTGCCAAAGATCTGGAAGATGCAGCTAGACGGCATAATAGTAAAATATTGTACTGGCACGTTAACAAATTGAGAGGGAGTAGTCAATCCGGACTTGGCCCAGTTAAAGATAGGAATGCGGTCGCAATTAGCGATAAGGAAAAAACTAAAGAGAGATGGGCAGAACATTTTGAGAATTTGCTTAACTGAGATAGATTTGCAGGAAAAAATATAGAGGAAAATGAAAGTTTGTGATACCTCAGATGTGAAGGAAGATTTGTTTTGTGAGGAGGAGTTAGCAACAGTACTAAAAGGATTAAAGAATAAAAAGGCTCCAGGTGCTGATAGGGTGGTAAATGAGTTTCTTAAATATGGTGGCTCTGAGGTTAGAAATAAGTTACTGAAGATTATGAATATGATTTTTGAAAAGGGGAAGTACCTAACGATTTCAGGAAAACCTTAATTAAGCCACTTACAAGAAAGGTGATAAAAGTGAATGTGGTAATTATCGAGGCATTAGTCTGTTCTCTGTAGGTAGTAAATTACTTAGTAATATGATACTTTTGAGACTGAGAGATGCCGTAGACAAAGTTTTAAGAGAAGAGCAGTGTGGTTTTAGAAAAGGTAGAGGATGTGTCGACCAAATTTTCACTCTTAGGATAATAATTGAGAAGTGCCTGAGTTTTCAAACATCTTTGGTCCTCTGTTTTATAGATTATGAGCAAGCGTTCGATTCTGTTGATAGAAGAGCTTTAGTAAAGGTTTCATTCTTGTATGGTATACCAGACAAATACATTAAAGTGATTAGTGCTATGTACAAGAATAACACTGCTGCGGTTAAGGTAGGAAATGAGGTTAGCAGCTGGTTTTGTATTAAATCAGGAGTTAAGCAGGTTTGTGTTCTATCCCCCTTTGTATGGATTATTTTGATAAACTTTGTTTTAAGGAGCACAGGAAAGGCAATGGGAGACCACGGTATCAAATGAGGAGGAAAAAGTCTCCTGGACTTGGATTATGCTGATGATTTAAGCATCCTAGATGAAAGTGTGAGCAAAATGAATGAAGTTTTAGAGGTTTTGCGAGTTCAGGGTGCTAGAATTGGTTTGAAAATTAATGTTAGGACGACCAAGTCACTAAGGCTAGGAATAAGTGAAAATGAAAAGGTAACGTTGGGTAATGAAAAGATTGATCAGATGGGCAGCTTCACTTACCTTGGTAGTATTATTAGTAAAGATGGTGAGAGCAGTGAAGATGTTAAAAATAGAATAGCCAAGGCTCAGGGTATTTTTTCGCAGTTAAAAAAAGTCTGGAAGAATAGGAAGATAAGTCTGCAAACCAAGATTAGAATATTAAAGCTACAGTGGTGAAAGTGGTCAAATATAGCTCTGAAGCATGGACCCTCCGAAAAGCGGATGAAGATTTGCTAGATGTTTTCCAGAGAAATTTCTTAAGGATTGTTCTGGGTACCCGGCTGACTGACCGTATTTCAAACAATAGGCTATACGAAAAATGTGGCTCTATACCGCTCTCTAGGGCTATAATGAAAGAAAGGTTGAGGTGGCTAGGGCACGTTGTGCGAATGAAGGATGACAGATTGCCGAAGATTGTTCTTTTCGGCCAACCACACCTAGGGCTAAACGGAAAGCAGGTCGTCCCTGTCTGGGGTGGGAGGACGTCATAAAGAAAGATTTAAAGGAAATGGGAACTTCGTGAGCGGGTGTAAAAAGGGAGGCTTTGAATAGATTGGGGTGGAGGAGGAGCGTGCGTAGCTGTGTTGGCCTCAGGCGGCTTGGTGCTGCGGTCAGTTGTTAGTAGTTGTTGTAGTATTAGCTACCCTAATCTCCAAATATCCATCTAACTGTAAATCATTGTGATTGGCTGTAAATTTTCAGCTCCGACTTCTCAGTTTAGTCAAAAGTATGAATGGTATTTTACTTGTGTCTGTGGCTGCCTGATCCAGAGTAATAACAGTTCCACACTCTAAATCAGTGTAGAAGTAGTTTTACTTATTTTTTATACTTACCTAGATATTCGCGTTTATTAACGATCTATTTTTTTTTAATGGAACTCAAACAGTCGAAACATATAAGCCTTATTTTCTTTAAAGAAGCAAGTTGTCTTAGTGATGAACAATGAAATAATTCAAAAGTTCACCTAAAATTGTTTATCAAAACGGGTGCTCGTGTTTTATACCGTCAAATAATTTTAAAAAGTAAAACAACCCACATACCGTTACATAACATAGTTGATTCTATTACATTATATTGTTATATTATGTTAGTAGTCTCTGTTATATCGCTAAGATATCGACAGTGTGATTCCTTCAAGCAAACAGTGAACAAATGCATAAAATTTAGCTAATTTTTTTGTATACTAGTTGGAGAATATCTTATTTATACTGGAGTAATTATCTTGGTAAATAATTTAGTAACTTATTTTGAAGTAACCATTTTTTTATAGTAAAAACAGTAACCTATTTTTATCTTCCTTTTGAGTCTGATTTTATTTATACAGTAATGATAAAGGTTAAAACTAGCACAAAAAAAAACTGAGGACACCCTCAGGACACACCTCTAATTAACTCTTATTTGATTTAAATTTTCTTTCAAGTCTTTACCTTTATTTGGGGTTTGATTTATTTAAATGGTATTGAAAACTAAAGCTAGCAACACAGACGAGAGACCTGTTTACAACCTTACTACAATCTATTCAGCTCTTTATTTATTATTCCTTTCGATTATACTTTTATCTTTTATTCTTATCCTGATTTTAATTAAATAGTCAGGATAGCTAATGTTAGCACCAAACGCAATAGATCTGCGCACTCGCCCGCTAGAATCTAAAAAGCTGTTATTACTTTAACGTTTCTCTCTACACTAATTTTATTTTCATCTTTCAGATATTAAAGAGAGCTATTCATAGCAAGAGGGGTGATAGATCTGCGCATACCCCTGCGACAATCTGATCAGCTCTTATTTTATATTTTTTCGAGTCTTTTGTCTCTTTCAAATCATAATGAGAATTAATATTACTAGCAATCCCAAGCCAATAAATTGTGATCATACTGACAAGGCTGAAACAGCTACATAACCTCCCGTCCCCTCATCTTCAATATAAAATTCCACAAAATAAGAAAACCCTTCGATTTCGCCACTGCATTCTCCACCACATTTTATTAACTTGACATGAATAAATATTTTTATTCACTCTATTCATTTTTTTTTCTTTGCCTCTACTTTAAAAAACATCACAAAATCATTTATAATTTATTGGAATCCAAATCATTATATTCGCTTAATATTTTATTTTTAGTTTCTGATTTGGCTGTATTTTGTAAATTAGTGATAACTAGTCTTTCCCGGACTCTTAAGGCAGCTCTATGTTCTTCTTTCACTTGCTTTTACTTTTCACAGCAACGCATACAGCCCCCCTCAATATAAACTTGCTCAGGATCACAAAATGTTTAGATATCACCAGTACCTTTCAACATTGGCATTGAAACTCAATAGGGTAAAATTCAACCCTCTTGGGTCAATGCAGGAGATTCGACAACGGAAAGTCAGTATGCACATATGAAGACGAAATATAACACGACATATATCTTAACCTAGTCAAAAACCCTAAAACTAGAAATTAACGCACCAAATTCCATTACAGAATCCTAACAAGGCGAAAATTACGTGGACAAAAATTGAAGACTGAAAATTAGGTAACAAAACTGAAAAACATTATGTTAACTAAAATAAATAAAACGAAAATTACATGAACTAAAATTGAAAAGCCCCCCCCCCCAAAAAAAAAAAACTATTAACAAACATTGAAAATGGGGAAAAATTTACCCATCTAAAACCATTGCACCTTAAAACTTTGAGATGAAAATCGAAAAAATTAAAATTATGTTAAAAAAATTGAAAAATTCAAAATTTCGTGAACAAAAAGTGAAAATGCGAAAATTATGTAAACAAAAATCTGAAAACTTCAATAAACTTTTCCAAGATTTATACGAGTTCCAGTACCCTCTGTTCTTCTTCATGTGCCCTTTTTTTTATCAAATCAATAACTCAACCTCTAGTCTAAGACCCTTTCCAACATCTTACTTAAAAGGACTTTTAAGGCTAATCGGCCTTGGTTACAATCTAACATGACTCTCCCTTGTTATGAAGTGGAAATATTAGAGATTCGTTCCATACCTCAGGCCAAACCATACTAACCAATGCAAGTTACATAGGTTCAGAACACCTGGCATTAAACTATCCTTCAAAAGTTTATAAATTCATTTAGGTATACGATGCAACTGAATATCTGGATGGGAGCTGAATATCTGGCATATTAATTTGAATGTTAACAGTAAACAAGTTTTTTACACTGAAATTTTCCCAAAAAATGGAAGAATTTTTTTTTGTGACACACGAATTTTAGGGCACACCTGTTTTATTCAGTAAATGGTTCCTGTTTCCAAGCAAAAGAATAAAATACACTGTTTTATCCTAAAAATTATTATTTGCTAAAGAAAAAAAAACACAAAAATTGTCTTCGAACGTTGCAGAGATGAAGCACCTTCAAAATTCTGTTTAAAACTGGGACAAAAAAAGTTACCGAAAAACTCACAAATGGAAGTCACAGTCCAAATCATAGGCAGCGCAATAGCACTGTGTCCTGTGGGTATATAAGTTTTTTACAGAAAGGGTGGTCGTATATGCTTTAGATGGGAATCATTGGATTGGATATCAGAAGCTCTAGTGCCGCTTTTAAGAGTCAAAGTGATCAGAGCCCATCTGCCCCCCCTCCAGATACACGTCATGTTTTCCGAGATGAATCCAATAAAACTTTTGAGACACTTCTTTTATTCAAAATAGTCCAAATATCATATAACAATACTTTTGGAGTGATACAAACCCCCAGAGCCTGGGAGCGAGGGTTGTAAGTTATGCTTAGGGTGACAAAGCAATATCACAATAACGGCTTACATTATTAAGTTAGGCTTTTCAGGGTAAGTTGTGAAGAATTTTGAACTAGCCAGAAGACACTATGTGTATACTTTTAATACTACTTCTACGGTTGTTGTAACTAATGACACTATTGGCATTAGGTTTAAACGCTTGGGGGGAATTTCAATTAAACGAAAAAACTATACGCATGCAAGTATTAAAAGGGCATATAAGCAGTATCATAGGAAGCGCTGCTCTATCAGAGGTAGTAATATCATTAATATTTTAAAGGAATTAATTTGATTGGAAATTTAAAGTTCTAGTACCCTTTTTAAGATTCAAAAGTGATTGGAGGGCAATCAGCCCTCCTCTTTAGGTCATTATTTTCCAAACACTTCCAATCAAAATATTAAGATAGCCATTTTGTTCAGCATAGCTGAACATCTTGTAGCTATATCTCTAGGGCTATTGCGTAGCCCAATTTGAAAAAAAAAAATTTAATGTGTTTAATTTTACACCTTTAATAAATCAGATATTATTAACATTTTAAGGAATAAATATCAGCATAATTTATGCATATCAAACTGACTTTGCACATTCATTTGTATTTATTTCAAAAAGTGCAAATTATGTTCTGGCTTAAGGAAGGCATAGGAGTTTCGAGCCCTACGGCTACTCATGTTAATTTCTGCTCGTTTTGAGTTTGACTTGGTTATTTATTATAATTTCTGTTCGTTTTTGGTTTCATTCATTTATAAATTCTGATTTGTGGTAATTTTGCGTTTGGTAGATTATCTGGTTCTATTTTTGCTCATTTTTGGTTTAATGGAGTTTTTTACTTTTCTTTGAAAAACTTATTTTGTGGACAAAGTTTTTTTAATTAATTATCTGAATATGATGACCTGAATAGAAAAAATAATCCGGAATCATTCCAGAAATACAACAACTTAAATGGGACCCGAGGAACTTTAGCGACCTGTGTCTCAAGCCAGGACTGTATTTGGACAAAAAAGATATATGGGGATCTATATCAACAGATAATCTCAAACACATATATTCACAATATACCCTATTCAATGTGAGGATAGGAAGACAAGATTCTTTCTTCCCTGTCTTAAATATGTGGAAATTACTACAATTAACACGGCTCACTTTTAACTTCTTATAAGCTGCCCAAGTTGAAATAAATACCAGAATGTCTTCTAAATGAATTCAGAGTTAATGGCATACCATAAATAAAGAGTCAGGCAGATTATGTTCTTTTCTTATTTAACTACGAGTCAAAAAGGCTTTCTTTCTTTATGCATCATCTTCTGTCGTATTTGTTCGCTTTGTGTTAAATAAAATATTAAATCTTTAACCCTGTTTTTGTGGTATTTTTTCAAATCTGGATTTTTGTGGTATTTTTTCATATCTGGGTAGCTACCAAATTCTCACTCAATTTTCGGATAATATTTCTGAAACCATGTAACATATATATGTTTTTCTTTCAATTATAAAAATTATTAAATTCATAAAAACAAACATTCCTTAATCACTTGCAAACAAATCTCTGATATTCCGAAAAATATATCACAGTCTTAAGGGAACCTACTGTGTAATGAAATAAAGATGCGCAAGGTCGGATACCTTCAAACACCCGGCCATGAGATCGCACAAACAGTTTGCTTACAGGATCTACATAAATAACTTTCATAATAACAAATACAGTTTTATTGAACAAATAACTATGTTAAAGTTTAAAAAAAATATTATAAAAACGTTGGCCTTCTTTGAATGAAGTTCCTGAACCACATGTAGCCAGTTAGCCCAGAGAGGGTATACCTGCAAAAAAGAAAACAGGCTTAGAGATCATACTGAATTTAATATTACTAGAATTATTTCAATAATAATTACTGATAACTGAAACTGATTAATAATAATCACTGAATTTATTTACCAATTAGTTCAAATAATACACACTCGAGAAAAATAGTTAGCATCCAGAAATGGCTCGTTTGCAAATAGAATTATCCTAATTAAAGAAACAACGATTTTTTTTACCCAGGGCTTGTGTCTTCAGCGATAAATTGTTTAAAGACCAAACAAAGGAAAATACTAATTGGCAAATTTTTAATCTAAGCCGAAATACAAGGGTGTCTCTCCATATCACCATCTTTTTATCACCATAAACAAAAGGAATAAATTAACCAACTTAGAAATAATCAAAAATTACTGACAATTATTTTTTCTTTATGATTAGTTTACAAACAAACTTTCAAAAAAAGCTGATTTTTACACAAAAATTAGAAGCCATATTAAACTTAAGACGAGCAGAAGTAAATTCCTATAATAGCTCAAACTTAAACCAACCAGAAATTACTATTAACAAGTAAATGAAACTAAAGACGTATAGAAATAAAAATAAATAATCACAGCAGACGTTAAGATAGTAAAACTAATGAATACGTAAACCCTAAAACTAGTAAAAATTGCTTAAGTACTTAAGTCTAATTTAAAACGAACAACAAAAAGTCAATAAATTTTGAGCTATCTTCTTAATGCGGTAAAACAAACTCTAAAGTCTGATCCATTTTAATCAGGGAGTCATCAGGGTGTAAAATATTTTCATTTGGTTAATTTGTAAATGGAAAGCCAGTGGTCTGTGAAATACATGGCATATCTCGAGACCTAAGAATTCCCAATCTTACAAAGATCCGAAATGCATAACTTGATGTGATTAATTTACCCAACTATGAACGGAATATACGGAAATCTCTCTGGAAAGATCTGGCTTAAAAATATACTTCTTTCGTATGAAATACAATTAACTTGACATAAGCAGTCCATGCATGAATTTCAAAACAACCCAAAAATACTAAGATACCAAAATAATTGGCAAAATTAGATATGTATTAAGTGTGCGAGGTAAATGTAAAGCTAAATACTAATTTCCAAAAATAACGGTTCCTTGAAAACTCTAGTCAGAGTAGAAGGACTTTAAGAGTGGCCAATCAACCTTGTTGCTTCATAAAAATTTGATGCTTCACAAAGAAATGACCGAAAACTACTAAGAAAAATTAAATCGTTTCTCGATCCTTTCAGAACTGATCTGAATAAAGCAAGCATTCATTTTTATAAGCTACTCGATATCTTTGAAATAGCCTACTTTACTACAACCAAACGTCAAACAAGTTTTAAATTTCAAAACCTGAGTTAAAAGTTGAAAAAAGGAACTTTTTTTTCAACACATAAGACAAGGAGCAGAGATTTTATTATCGTTGATAATGTTGCGGTTATACTCACCAGCGGGGCAGTATTTAGGAGGGATTGTTGCTTTTGACCCCCCCCCCCCACCGAAATACTTCTACAACTCTTAAACTTAATTTTAAAATGCATGTAAAAAAATCTAACCCATCCCCCTCCCCCCAAAAAAACTCTTTTGGTGAATCCTCCTGAACAAAAATACTTTTGTTATTCCGTCCACGCTGGAAAAAGTTCCTAGATACGGTCCTGTCAACCTCTAGAGGCCTAAGTATTTGCAATTAACGGTTTTCATAAATAGTGATCATATGAGACATACTTTGAGGCACAGTTTATATAATTATCCAGTAAGTTCACCGCAGATGATTTCTGGCTCTTCATTCTCGGTGCGAACGAAAAGCTCCTCCCCCTTATTTCTGCACTTATTGTCCAATTATTGGTTGAGCCGGCCAAGTGGTTTTGTCAGTACTTGTTCCGTAGGTGATTGTTCTTTGTCTAAGCGTGAAAAGATCTAATGCCGCTTATGTTTATAGCTTCTCTGGAGCACTCGCACCTCGGTCCGGGTTTTTATAATGGGTGAGATAGGGAAAGATCATACTGCTAATTATATAAACTGTGCTTTGAGGTTAGCAGTTGATAGCTCCAAGAGGGGAAGGCTAGAACTAAGATTTGCAGCCTTACAACTCAAAAAGAAGCATTTATGTAATTGTTGTTGTTTGTCTAGAAGTATTTTCAAAAATACAAGTGAAAGTCGGCACGACAATAACCTATGCCTACACTACAGACGTGGACGGATCCCTTGACAATGTTGGTCCTGCTAAAATGTGGTGAGTTTATAAAATAAGAGATGTTATCTGGGAAAGACTCAAGATGCAGGATCCTCTTTATGTTTATATTATTCGTTTTTAGATTTTTATTATTATATTATGCTTATATATACTTCTGTAGAATGAACTATTTAATCTTTTTTTAATGCCTTTGTCCTTTAAATAGTTTGCTTAATTCAAAAAATTCATTATAGTGGATCTGTTTCCTTCAGTTTCAAAGAAACCTTTATTTCTTTCAGTTTCTCAATTTTAGCTGAAGACACCTCTGCAAATACCTTGGTTTTCTTTCAAAATGAATATAAAATAAATAAATAGTGCTGCTAAGGCAATAAAAGTAAACAATATTACTTCGGAGTAATTTCTTATTAGGTAATTTGAAGTACCAAGTACCACCTCACTCAACTTGATTTGACGCTTCAAAAGACCACTAGAAAAAAACTGCCACACTTACTTTTCTCTCATTGTCACTCTCTAAGAAAAAAGACAAATGAGAGATTACTCCGGAGAAAAAATCGCTAAGAAATATTGCGCTCACCAAAACTGTCGTGAGTTCACAGTTGAATTTTTATAAACTGTACATTCGGACTATTTTAGAGTATGCTTGTCCTGTGTGGCATCCGGGAC
This sequence comes from Artemia sp. Kazakhstan ARC1039, assembly GCA_029168905.1. NCBI lineage: Eukaryota > Metazoa > Arthropoda > Branchiopoda > Anostraca > Artemiidae > Artemia > Artemia sp. Kazakhstan ARC1039. Next base: position 22,564 of record JAQQPU010001057.1, read on the forward strand.
TAAGTAAAGAGCAAAGAAATGACCTTGAGAATGTGCAGAAACCAGCTACCCGTGTGATGTTAGGTCCGGAATTCACGAGTTATGATGACAGTCTTAAAATCCTAGGCCCAGAAGGACTTGATGCCAGGCGACACCAGTTTACAATGGCCTTTTGACAGAAGCCTTTGAAGTCAAGCAGGCATCGAGGCTCGCTCCCTCAACCGGCACGAACATGGTGTAATACAAGGCACCAGAACAAACTGGAGCCTTGTACGCCTACTGTTACCAACCGATACAGATTGTCTTTTCGACAATATTTAGTGTCTCATTTTAATAAGTAAGTGACAAGGAAGAGTGAATATTTAAATTACATTTTGTGTCTCATTTAATTCATGTTATTTGACATAATGTATAATATGTTGATATGGTGTTTTCATGTATAAATACTTGAATAGTCTAGTACGCCCATGACTAACACAATTTATCCTTTTTCATTTATCGTCATATTATCATGCTTATCCAACGTCGTCATCTACACATTTTTCTCTTATCTCGGATATTTGTCACACGCAAAGAGCAGCTTTTTCTATCAAATACGATGGAGTGAAATCATGGAAGAGTATTCCGCTGGAAATAAAAGATTTGTTTCAGTTCTGTCATTTCGATACAATTATAAGAAACATCTGCTAGTACAAATGAATAATGTTTAGGAGGATTCTCTCTTTTTTATGTAGTACACAGTGCCTTTTGTCAGTTTTTTTTTAAGTTTAATACTTTGTTGTTTTGTCAATAATAAATGATAATATTTATATGAATACTCGAGTTCTCCAGGGGCTACATTTAGGCCCTAGGGATCATTGATCAGTCCCTGGAGTTGTGCTTTATTTGTGTGTTTATATTCAATAAAGTCAAAGTCAAAAGTAATAAATTCGGAAAGTATCGTAAAACAAAGAGATTTTGACCTACTTTTAGAACCAGTAATATTTTCGTCCGTTAGTAACTCACTTGTTAAATCAAAAAGTTCATGGTAACGAACTGTAAGTAAGGAGCGACCCGGTTAAATAGTAACCAAAACTCTAAAAACCGGAATTTTGATACCCATAGATACATCAACAGAATCAAATTTTTATGCTGATTTCAAATATATAAGTTTCATTAGGTTAAGTTTTACCCATCAAAGGTTACGCGCCTGAGAAAATGTGCCTTATTTTCGAAAAAAGGGGGAAACACCCCCAACGAGTCATAGAACTTTAATGAAAATCACACCATCAGATTCAGCGTATCAGAATACCCTACTACGGAAGTTTCAAGCTCCTATCTGCAAAAATTTGGAATTTTGTATTTTTTTTATCAGAAGAAAGATCACGGATGCGTGTTTATTTGTTGTTTTTTTTTTTTTTTGTTTGTTTGTTTTTTTTTCCCAGGGGTGATCGTATCGATCGAGTAGTCCTAGAATATCGTAAGAGGGCTCATTTGAACGGAAATCAAAAGTTCTAGTGCCCTTCTTAGATGACCAAAAAAATTGGAGGCAACTTGGCCCCTCCCACGCTCATTTTTTCCCAAAGTCACCCAATCAAAATTTTAGGATAGCCATTTTGTTCAGCATAGCCGAAAATCTAACAAATATGTTTTTGAGGATGACTTAATCCCCCACAGTTCCCGGGGCTGGAAGTTATGAACTTTATCCATTGTTTACATATAGTATTGCTTAATGGGAAGTATAAAGACGTTTCAGGAGGCATTTTTTTCTGATGGGAGGGTGTCGGAGGACGGGGTTACGGGGGAGGATCCTTCCATGAAGGATGTTTCCTTGGAGTAAGGGACATTTCTATGAAGAGGGCACCGGATTTCCCAGCCTTATTTAAAAAACGATGCGAAATTAAATAAAAAACTAGTTTTTTCAATTGAAAGTAAAGAGCAACATTAAAACTTAAGACAAACATAAATTATTACGTATATGAGAGGGTTCGCCCCCTAGTCAATACCTCGCCCTTTTCGCTAAAGTTTTTTTTAGTCTTTCAAAAGAGCTATCTATTCTAATTAACGGGCCTTTGTGATTCCGAGGGGGTAGATTCGAACAAAATTCGAACTTTAGCGTAAAGAGCAAGGTATCGACTAGGGGGCAAACTCCATAACATACGTAATATAACATACGAATATAGAAGTTCGTTACGTAAGTTAATTCGCAAGTTACGTCAGAACAAAATTTTGAGAAAGCAATTTAGCCAAAAAAGTAAAATTAATATGCAAATTTCGTTTAATTATTCATGTACGGTGAGCCAAAATCAAAGCTGCATTAATTCAAAAACGATCAGAAATTAAATAAAAAAAACAAGTTTTTTAACTAAAAGTAAGGAGCGACATTAAAACTTAAAACGAACAGAAATTATTCCGTATATGAAAGGGGCTGTCCCCTCCTCAATACCTCGCTCTTTACGCTAAAGTTTGAATCTGTCACACAACTTAATGTTTTAAAACAATAAAAGAACTTTAGCGTAAAGAGCGAGGTATTGAGGAGGGGACATACGGAATAATTCCTGGTCGTTTTATGTTTTAATGTCGCTCCTTACTTTCAGTTAAAAAAAAAATTGTTTGCTTTTATTTAATTTCATTATAACAACATGACGAAAAGAGAAAAACAATCAATTCTAACAGGTCATGGTTCAAACATTCTTTTGGCGCAAAGTGACACCTGAGGTTGACGTTTCCTTTTCATGCAAGAGTAACTAGAATGGAATTCATGAATGTCTTAGATAAGAGGGTCTTAAAATAATATTGATATTCCATCGCAATCACGCCTAGAGGCACGACATTTCTATTTCTGAGAGAATTGTCAAAAACTGTTTCCTAAGCAGTGCTCAAATGGAAGATCAGCAGGGCCAAGGTTCAAAGTTTAACAATGCCCTTCTCCAAGGCCGTACCCAGAGGGGGGACTAGGGGGGTTTGACCCCTTCCCCCCGAAATGCTTGTTTGACTGGTAAAAACGTAACACAAAATGGATATAAACAAATTTTGTATGCGTTTTTTGAGTTTTTTTTTGTGTCCCCCCCCCCCCAAAAAAAAAAAAATATATCTTTGAGTAAAACCCCCTTCGAAAAAAAAATCCTGGGTACGGCCTTGCCCTCCTCTAATAAAAACAGCTTAGCATTTTTTAAACAATTATCTTAGAAATGTTAGAAATATCATACCTCTAGGAATAACTGTGACAATTAGTTACACCTATTACAGCTCAAAAAATTGTAAAAAATTAGCGATTTGTAAGATTATTTAAGTAATATGCATTCCCCATGAAGAAAGCTTAACAGCATGCAAATTTTTAGACTGGTTGTGTAAGTTTCCACTCAACGAATTCAATAAATAAGATTCATTTTCATTGTCTTTGGTGCTTGAATAACATTTTTAAAATAACAAATTCAACCTACCAAGTTATAAGATAAGAAAGATGGTCATTGCGCAATGCCACTCGGGTCTGTCCAGGAATCGGCCCATTGGTGTAAACCATCTTTGACGTAGCATCAACAAAGATTGGATCCGTCTTCAAAATATTTGACATGGATTCAACATCTCTTCAAAAAAGAATTAAGAATTAAAGTTGTTTGCCATAATGAAAACCGGGGGGGGGCGGCTCCACCATGTAACAGAGTGACAGCATCGATAATTTATTCTAAGTATTTCTTTTCAATGTCAAAAAATTGTGGGGCTTCATTTTCGTCTTACAATTATGGTGGATGCATATATAGTACCAAAACAAAGGAAATTGCACTCAATAAAACTTAGTAATGCAACATATATCAGAAAAAGTTCCGTTAGATACTTTAACAAATTATATAGAGAAAAAACGGGTATAATTTAAATAAAACGGTGGAACAAAACAAAGAGAAACAAAAACAACAATGAAACTTTAAACAATAAAAATCTACTTATTTCGACACCACGTCCGGGAAAAAAGGGAAAAAGCAAAAAATTTTAAGTTAAATCATCTAAAGAAAAAGACGAAAACAACACACAAGAGAAAAAAAAACAAAAGCGAAAAACAAACAAACTCTTATCTTAATAACTTAAAAAATACTGTAGGTTTATGATTATTCAGACATTTACAATTTCATAGTAATTCGGAAGTTATTAAGATGTGAGTTTTACTTATTTATTTGTTTTTTGTTTTTGTTTATTTTTTCTCTTGTGTGTTATTTTTGTCTTTTTCTTTAGATGGTCTAACTTTAAAATTTGTTTTTCTTTTTCCTTTTTTTCCATTGATAAAGGCTCACGGACATGAAGTCGAAACATTTGGATTTTTATTAGTTCAAGATTAAATCTGGCCCCACCTCCACAGAGAAACCCCCTTCCCACAGAAACCTTCTCTAAACAATTCAATCCCGGTAAAAATTTACTCTGGACAATTACTCTTAACCACACCAAACGTAAAATTGAGACGAAAAAGAGAAACTAAGGCTGATAAAAAGAATTTTGAATAAGAATTCAGGCAAATTCCCCCAGTATATAATTTCCCCTGACAAGTTCACTCCCTGGAAACTTCCCTCCCCAAGGAAAATTCCCCCGTGGAAAACCCCACAGCAGAAAATTTTCCCGCCCCCCTCCCCAAACTGTATGCATACATCCCAATAACAAATACTATAAGCAAACAACGGGCAAATATTACAACTTAAAGACCTTTCCCCTTGGGCAGTGGGGAGGGGGGAGGAGGAGGTCATGTTATACGCAAAGGCATAGTTTTTGGGCCTTTTAACTATGATGAACAAAATGGCTATCTCAAAATTTAGTCGGACAATTCGGGGAAACAAGGAATGGGGGAGGGGGCCTAGTTGCCGTCCAATTTCATTGGTTCCTTAAAAAGGGCACTAGAACTTTTAATTTCATAAACAGTAAGTAGAACAACATGGAATTTTTTTATACAAGACAGTGGAAAGCAACTTTAAATGAATATTTCGGCTCTATATCCAAGGGCCGTCCTCAGCAAAACAAAAGAAGAAATAATCAGTATAAAAGAAACTCACATTGAAATTCGATCATTAAAACTGAAAAAAGTTTTTTTTTTAATTTTCAAAACAGCCCTAGCATCATTACTTCAAGGAAGTTCAACCAGGACTGGTACATCAAGCGAAGTGGAAAAAGACAATTCATTCAAATGGAATAAAAACACTTAAAGACAAGCTCTTAAAGCTAATCTTGCCTTCTTGGCAGCCAGCCTAGAAGGTCTATCCGTAACAGGTTGAGTGGAATTATTTATTGGTTTTCAATATAATTAGTTAGACCATTTCTAATTAAATATGTATATAAGGTATTAACCCATTGATGGCTGGTGGCTCTTATAAGGCACACCAAGATTTTTGCCTAGAGCTCCTTGCTGATTGGTTGAAACGAGAAACTATCTGCATAGCCAGAAACACGAGAACGAGAGCTATCGAATGGCATATCAATTTACACCTTTATGAGTCATCTAACAACGTTCGCACAGTACTGAATTTTACATAGTGAAATTTTTCGGATTTTGTGGAATGAAATAAATCTGGCTCAGGTAATATTGAAGTTTATGTTGCTTGGTGAAGGAAAAAAATCTTGTGGTGTTCGTTAGCGTCTGACAGTTCCATCTGTATTATTTCTATTCAAAAATTTTTATTCATCCACAAGCAAAGACGATTTTTGAGTATGTATCTTATAAGGCCCATCCACCGTAGGAGAGGGAGTACAATACCGACCCACCGAAAATTTCAGTATATTTTACACACGTTGCATCGAAAATCTTAGAAGTGTTTCCACTTTCTATTAGCTTTCTCATTCATCAGGAATATTTTGATACCTTGAATGTGAAGGACGAGCAATTAGCGACAGTACTAAAAGGATTAAAAAATAATAAGTCTCCAGGTGCTGATAGGGTGGTGAATGAGTTTCTTAAATATGGTGGCTCTGAGGTTAGAAATAAGTTACTGAAAATTATGAATATGATTTTTGAAAAAGTGGAAGTGCCTAACGACTTTAGGAAAACCTTAATTAAGTAACTTTACAATAAAGGTGATAAAAGTGAGTGTGGTAATTATCGAGGCATTAGTCTGGTCTCTGTAGGTAGTAAATTACATAGTAATATGATACTTTTTAGACTGAGAGATGCCGTAGACAAAGTCTTAAGAGAAGAACAGTGCGGTTTTAGAAAAGGTAGAGGATGTGTCGACCCAAATTTTCACTCTTAGGCTAATAATTGAGAAGTGCCTGAGTTTTCAAACACCTTTGGTCCTCAGTTTTATAGATTATGAGCAAGCTTTCGATTCTGTTGATACATTAAGTACATTAAATACATTACGATTCTGTTAAATACGATTCTGTTAAATACATTAAAGTGATTAGTGCTATGTACGAGAATAACACTGCTGCGGTTAAGGTAGAAAATGAGGTTAGCAGTTGGTTTTGTATTAAATCAAGAGTTAAGCAGGGTTTTGTTCTATCCCCCTTTATATTTGATTATTTTGATGGACTATGTATTAAAGAGCACTGGAAAGGCAATGGGAGTCCACGGAATCAAATGGGGAGGAAAAAGTCTCCTGGACTTAGATTATGCTGATGATTTAAGCATCCTAGCCGAAAGTGTGAGCAAAATGAATGAAGTTTTAGAGGTTTTGCGAGTTCAGGGTGCTAGAATAGGTTTAAAAATTAATCTAAGGAAGACTAAGACACTAAGGCTAGGAATAAGTAAAGATGAAAAGGTGACGTTGGGTAATGAAAAGATTGATCAGGTGGGCAGCTTCACTTACCCTGGTAGTACTATTAGTAAAGATGGTGGGAGCAGTGAAGATGCTAAAAGTAGAATAGCCAAGGCTCAGAGTGATTTTTCACAGTTAAAAAAAGTTTGGAAGAATAGGAAGATCAGTCTGCAAACCAAGATTAGAATATTAGAAGCTACAGTGATGACAGTGGTCAAATATAGCTCTGAAGCATGGACTCTCCGAAAAGCGGATGAAAATTTGCTAGACGTTTTCCAGAGAAATTGCTTAGGGATTGTTCTGGGTACCCTGCTGACTGACAGTATTTCAAACAATAGGCTATACGAAAAATGTGGTTCAATACCGCTCTCTAGGGCTATAATGAAAGAAAGGTTGAGGTGGCTAGGGCACGTTATTCGGACGAAGGATGACAGATCGCCGAAGATTGTTCTTTTCGGAAAGCTAAAGGGCTAAACGGAAAGCAGGTTGGCCTCGTTTGGGGTGGGAGGACGTCATAAAGAAAGATTTAAAGGAAATGGGAACTTCGTGGGCAGGTGTAAAAAGGGAGGCTTTGAATAGATTTGGATGGAGGATGAGCGTGCGTAGCTGTGTTGGTCTCAGGCGGCTTGGTGCTGCGGTGAGTTGTTAGCAGTAGTAGTAGCAGGAATATTTTTCAGTAATGTAGCCAGTGTTTCCACTTCTATTTATTTTAGCAGTAGAATCCTTATTTTGGGACTATTCTACTTCCAAATATTAAATCTACTTATCTACTTACTTTCTACTTATTTCTGGAGGCTTAAGTTTTCGTGACGGCCAAGTATTTTGGTTTCGATTATTGATCCTAGTTGACCTATAAAAAGCTAATATTCCCTCTGCGATGATGCCGAAGTAGACGTGGTTCCTAAATCTTCGGCTGAAAAGAGACGAATCTGGACGAAAACCCTTGTGCCAGAGAATGACGTGGACTGGAAAAGGCAAATGCCAAGTCCCGACTCGTCTCTGGTTACTCCAATCGCATTCTTCCAAAAGTTCTTCGACTCTGAAATTATAAGCATCCTTGTAGAAGAGACGAATCGGTATGCTCTGCAGGAGAAAGGCTTGGAGCTGAAATATACTATCAAAGAAATGGAACAATTCCTTTGAATCCTTTTGCTTATGGGAATCGTGAAACTTCCCCACATGTCTATGTACTGGGAAACGGCTACATGTTATCCTCCAGTGGCTAACGCTATGGTACGCGACCGCTTCAAAAGAATAAGACACTTCTTCCACGCAAATGATAGTTTCAAAGAAATCAAAAAGGGGAATCCGGGATACGACCCCCTCTTCAAGGTTCGACCCTTGTACGATAGGCTTCGGAAGAATATGCGATAAGTCCCAAACGAAGAACGACAATCTGTGGATGAACAAATGGTCCCGTTCAAGGGCCGGTTTTGGTTCAAGCAGTACATCAAAGACAAGCCACACAAGTGGGGGATAAAAATATTTACAAGAGCAAAAGCCAGTGGAATAATTTATGACTTTGAAATTTACAGTGGTAAAGGAACCACTGTCGGTTCAGACCTTGGTGTTAATGCTGATTTGGTGCTCCGCCTAGTCGAATATCTCCAGAAAACACAGAACATCGAAGTGTTTTTTTGACAATTTATACAGCAGTTTTCATATAGTAGAAAAGCTGCGGGAAATGGGAATCCAGTCAGTAGGCATAGTCGAATAGACAGAATGCGGAAAGTGAAACTTCCTTCCTTGGAAGCTGACGACAAGCTGAAAAGCTCCGGATGAGGATCGTTTGATTGGCGGGTTGAACAACATTCTGGAATAGTCGTGACAAAATGGTACGATAATAAGCCGGTCCATCTTATTTCTTCAAATGTTGGGCCTGACCCACTTGATCAATGCAAACGGTGGGACAAAAAGGGGAAGGCTCGATCGATGTAACCAGACCTCACATCGTCAAAGAGTATAACAAGTTCATGGGTGGGGTGGACTTGAGGGACATGTTGATCAAGGTATATCGTACTGACATCAAGGGGAAGACGTGGTACATGCGTCTAATCTATTACTTCCTTGACGTCAGCGTAGCCAATGCTTGGTTACTGTACAGGCGCAATCATCACTCTGACGCAGAGAAACCCCTATCCCTTGTTCGCTTTCGCACGGATATTTCTGACTGGCTGCTCAGAGGTGCAGTCATCCCTGCAACAAGGAAAGGTAGACCACCAAGCGAGTCTCCAGTTACTACCATACCGCAAAAGAAAACTGGGAGTGACAGCATCCCCAGTTCCAGCGTTCGCTTTGACAACACGGTCCACTGGCCTGAGATGGTGGACGAAAGACAAAGATGTAAGTCCTGTGCAAAACATGCCCCACGTTTGTCAAGAGTCTAAAGTGTAATGTGCACTTTTGTTTAACCAAAGACAATAATTGTTTCAAAGCATACCAGTGAAGTTTTTAAGTAAACTGTTGTCACTTTTTAGCTGATGTGCTATTCCACTTTTTGCACGGCAGAGCACAACTTGTGTTTTGACAGGTTTTCTTTGAGCAAAAATTATTTTTATATGTTAAAATGGTATTTTCATACCAAATCTGCCAACAAATTTGAAAACTGCCTAGTAGCATTGCTACTTTGCTACCCCACTTTTTGCACGGAGGGAGGTACATAACCCTTATTCCCTGAAGACGACCGCGGTCTAACAACCAATCCCTAATTCAATTCTCACTTGTCTTTGAAATCTCGTCTCCCAATTATAATAATAAAAAAGGTAAACTAATTTTGCAGAACTTTGTAGCCACTTAAGTAAAAGAATGATAATTCTAAGTAAGAGAATTGGTTATTTAAGTAAGAGAATGATACTTTTACCGTTTGGGAAACGGGCAGTAGCCATACTCTTGTTTGTAGTGAAGACACCATTCATTAAAAGTACATAACCGAAATTCTATCAGAAAGAATTGGGAGGAAAAAAAGTTTTCGGAAAGTTTTTTGTTTGCAAGAAGTTTCAAGATTTTAAAAGACTCCTTATTTCAAAGTAAGATTTTTTTTCCAACATCATTCTTTCGTCAAAGTATCAGAACTATTATCAAAGTAACAATATCAAATTGCCAAAGTATCAAAGTAAAGAAAGGATCAAAGTTGACAAGGTATTGAATTAAACAAAGTATCAAAGTATCAATAAGCAACTTGCACAACTTACAGCCCTTGCACCGTAAATCGAAGTTGCCGTGTAAATCACTAAATCCAAGTATTAGAGTAAACAAAGTATCAAAGTAACAATTATTAAGTTCCGCAATTTCCCCGGGGCTGGGGGGGGGGCATTTCCCCAGGGCGTTGGCAGATTTGGTATGAAAATACCATTTTAACATATAAAAATAATTTTTGCTCAAAGAAAACCTGTCAAAACACAAGTTGTGCTCTGCCGTGCAAAAAGTGGGATAGCATAGTAGCGATGCTAATTGGCAGTTTTCATGGCCTAGTAAAATTTGTTGGCAGATTTTGTCTGAATATACCAGTGCTTCCACTATCCACGAATTCTTGATGATTTCCCCCAAAATCTGTCTTTTCGAAACGATTCCCCAAAAATCTCCTTTCGTTCAGGATTGCCACCCCTAGGGATTTATCATTAGTGACAATCCACCCCTAGTAACTATCGTTTTCACTTAACTTGACATAATTTTGTCACTACTTTCCAAAGTTTTTGTTTATTATTTAATAGCCATGAAAAACCAGATAGATCATTGAATTACTGACCTATCTTCCTATGCTAGTAAAAGCATAATGTTCATAAGAGTATACCATTTCATCAAAGATTCTCTTGCGACTCGTGGTAAAGAATTTCACTTGAAAACGTTTACGTTGAGTGTAATTCTGAGCATGGATGTAGAGGGTTATTTTAGACAGCTGGACCGCGAGTTTAAATTAAGAAACAATTAGCTTACGCTCAGTGGAAAACAAGTGGCGGTTGACAGAACATATTGGAATTATATAATTTGCGCTATATATTTGCACATTAGGGGTAGGGTTGGAGTTAGGTTAGTTTATGTCAGGTTACCACCTCTCCGCCATCCCTGATATGCAAATATATAGCCCAAATTTGTATTATAGTTTCATCATGTTTTCATATTTTCATTAGGATTAACCTAACTTCATTTCTTGAGTGTTGGCGGTATAATACATAAGTACTGATTAAAGGAATTGATAATTTTGCCAGGAATCTTCACCCTTTAGAAATTTGTTGAATTTTTGGAAATTTTTTGAATTAACTATTAAACACCAAATCTTCATTTGGTGTGTAAAAGTTAAGTGCTTTTCTTTTTTCCTCGAGAATTTTGTTTTGCATATAACCTTATATCTTCAAATGTATTCCATTTCTCTTCCTCCCCTCACCATTGCTACTCTTTTGCCCCCCCCCCCTGCAATATGTTTGGCAGGCGCCTATGCTTGATTGAGTGGTTCAACTGCAGTCTAAAACAACAGAACTAAAAACATTGTGGTAGAATCGGATTTGCCATTCAAAACTTTTCCTCAATATAATCTTATTACCATGAAAATTGTAGAGAGAGAGAGATAGAGAGAGAGATAGAGAGAGATAGAGAGAGAGAGAGAGAGAGAGAGAGAGAGAGAGAGAGAGAGAGAGAGAGAGAGAGAGAGAGAGAGAGAGAGAGAGAGAGAGAGAGAGAGAGAGAGAGAGAGAGAGAGAGAGAGAGAGAGAGAGAGAGAGAGAGAGGAATACCTGGAATGCCAAATGCCTTTTTCCGGCGTACTAGCAGGTGTAAAAGCAGTAGGAGGTTCAGTACGTCGTACCACACCTTCAAGTTCGATTTCACCCTCTGGGCCAGTGATTGGCTCTTTTGTTATACCAAATTTTCTTGCTTTATGAGGTATCCAGCCTCTATTCACCAATATAGTCATGCTTGAAAAAGAGCAATAGTTTCAATAGCACCAACAATTTTATTGAGCTTTGTAAAATGTACAAGCGGAAAGTAAATACAAACAATACCAGAAATAATGTCTTGTCGAATTGAAACAATGTATCTATTATTTTCATAATTTTACAGGAAAGCGAAAATAATATTTTTTATTTTCGGCACGAGCTTGTTCGTTTTTACACTTAAATGACGAAAATATTCAGATATGACATATATAGCTTAATGCTTTGGCTTTGTTTTGGTATAATGCAGATAAAACTGACTTCGGTAACCTTTAGAGCTGAGGTTATGATGCATTTTCAATGCCAATCACAGCGGGACTCCCCACATACAAAACTCTGGCATGAATAGTCGTACAACTTAGATTATATATCAACCCCAATCAACGAGTCAAAACATATTCACCTTAAACTTTCTGTTTAACGACTTGCCAGGCGTGTTTCCAGCGAATTAATAAGCTAAATTTAATTTCTTGCTCATTCTCTTGTATTTAACTTTATACAAACCATTTTCGGCACATAAATCTTGGGAAGGGTGTAATCTTCGTGACCCTAATTGCAAAAAGAAAATTATTTTTAGTTATTATAAGAGTGTACCCAACCAAGGCAGATATAACAAGAAATCTTGGGCTAAATTATATACGGTTTTTACTGACCATTGGTTTTTTTTTCCGGGGGGGGGGGGAGATTATGCTATTCTTTATAACAAAGATAACCGACAAAACCGATAATACTATTTCTGCTTTTAACGTTTTTATATATCTACCTCCATGGCTTAGAGAACAAAGCCTCATATCTGATTACAGACTCCCTAGCATCAGTTTAAAACTTACGGAATTACTGGCAAACTACCCCATGGTGCCTACAAGTATCTGCCTGCCCACAACGGCCTTACTTATTTGTTTTTTGTTTCTTCTTGTTTGATGTGTTTGTTTTCTTCCTTTTAGTTACCCCACTTCCTTTTTTTGTAGCGAATTATAAATAAATTATTTATTATTACAATGAGGAAAGGCAGTGAAGATATAACAATAAGAAACTATCAAGTAAATATACCTCCGAAAATACGACCGATGAATAAAGATTCAAAAGACTCTATAAGACCTAGTGACTAGAGGATTATTTCTTTACGTTGTAGCTCATTTTCAAAAACAGCATGAGGCCTCCTTTTTTGGGGGAAGAACAGTATCTAAAGTTTATTTGAAATAATTGAAACCAAGTTTCAGTCAGTTTATAGTTGCATTTGTTAGCTTCTAGAATTTTCTCTTGTCCCGAATCCATATTAGAAGCTACGGTGCTGACAGTGATCAAATATGGCTCTGAAGCATGGACGCTCCGAAAAGCGGATGAAGATTTGCTAGATGTTTTCCAGAGAAATTGCTTAAGGATTTTTCTGGGTACCCGGCTGACTGACCCTATTTCAAACTATTGGCTATACGAAAAATGTGGTTAAATACCGCTCTCTAGGGCTATAATGAAAGAAAGGTTGAGGTGGCTAGGGCACGTTGTGCGGATGAAGGATGATAGATTGCCAAAGATTGTTCTTTTCGGCCAACCGTCTAGGGCTAAAGAGAAAGCAGGTCGTCCTCGTTTGGGGTTGGAGGACGTCATAAAGAAAGATTTAAAGGAAATGGGAACTTCGTGGGCGGGTGTAAAAAGTGAGGCTTTGAATAGATTGGGGTGGAGGAGGAGCGTGTTTAGCTGTGTTGGCCTTAGACGGCTTGATGCTGCGGTGAGTTACTATTAGTAGTAGTAGTAGAATCCATATTTGTCTATGCATCTACTACTACCAGTAAGTACTCATCGTAGCGTTGAGTCACCTGAGATAAACACATTGATGTTCATTCATAAACACATTCCTCCATCCAACCCTTTTCGAAGCTTCTGCTATGGACACCTCTTGAGATCCCTACACGTTTAAAATACTTTGTTATGACTTAGTTGTTTAATTTCTAACATATTACTTATTTAACTATTGTATGATATTTAAGTATTCAAACAGCTTGATACCGCTGTTTTAAAATACCGAACAACTCTTTATCAGATATTCTCAAGGTTAATTTGTCAGATGCTTGTTTACATTTAGCATTCTTCTTTAGTGTCTATTCCCACCTTAATCCTGAGTATCTAGCAATAAGATGCAATTCTGACTGCCAACCTTCGTCCAAGAAATAATAGTTAGTCCAAGAAAATCAAACCCTTATTTCAAGGGTCAGGCAAAGGTCATTTTAACTTTTAAACAGCCGACATAATTAAGTTTACGTACGTATTTTTTCGTGTAGAATAAAGTTTTTTGACACCAAAGACCACAAATACTACTAATAAAAATCACTGAGACCAAAAATCACGTATCTACAGTTGGAATAAAAAATAGACTAATGTTTATAAATACTGCCATCTTCGTATTTCAGTAATGCAAACCAGAAACACTCGCAAATTCCACAAAAAAAAAAATCCAAAAGTGTTGCCACATAATACGAATTTGAAGCTATTTTTAATTCAAAATTTAATTTAGTTAAAATTCATTACGTGATATATTTAAGAAAACCTTTCCACAGAAAAATATCTTTAATTACGTAAGAAGAGTCCTGTCGTATTTGCAATAAATAGCAGTTTCAGGTGCCAAACTTATTTATTCGTTAAGCAAGTTTCTTGGCGTTTAAGAGGGAAAAAAGGACATACGAAGATAAATGACGTCAAATTCTTTTTTTATTTGAAATTATTCTACCCCATTAGGTTACATTAGATATGCCACTGATTGAGATAGAGGAAGCGTGCGTAGCTGTGTTGGCCTTAGGCGGTTTAGTGCTTCAGTGAGTGTTTAGTAGTAGTAGTAGTATTATCTACAGTGAAGCGCTCGTCAAAATGTTGCAATTAGTATTAGATAGTTTAGCCAGCAAGTTGCTGAATAATCATTAATTGCTAAAAGATTACATCCAGAAAAACAGGGATTAGCCAGATTAAAACCATTGTGAAGCTGAAACTCACCCAAAATGTAAAATTTTCAACACTTTATTCTTCTAATTGTAAAATTCAAATCGATGCATCACGATCAACAGAAAAGAGTAAAAGAGCGATAATTCCCGCTTTTTTATTTTTTCTCATACCTATCATTCGAATTTAGCGCAGTTAAGAGTAATGTCTCATATGTCCTTTTTCCGTTTCTCAGGCCCCATCACATGGAACAGACGATCATAGGAGAATTATGAGTGATAGTGTTCTCTTTTAAGGGCCAACACGATTAGCCGGTATTCTGACACCGCATCAATAACCAAGATGTCCCTACAGTCCCAGGTGGCATCAAATAAAAATTTGAAGGAAGATATTTTAAACAGAACAGTCAAAAGGTACGTAGATGTGCCTCTAGGGATATATGATCCCCGCAGCCACAGGTTAGACAAGCTTTTCACATAGAAACAAAAGCAATTTTTTTACCGCTGACGATGAGAACCAGAAAAAAGGACTCTGACTCAGAATCGAGAATTTCTCAATAAGAAGAAACTATCAACATAAAAGATTTGACACTTGTAGTTATTGACACCACAACATTTTTCTAATCTCAAGCAAGCATTCTGCTGAGACAACCAATTTATTCAACTTCGTTTATGCTTTTTCATTAAGTTTAAGTATTACCAAAACAAACATTCACAATTTCTTGGCAAAACCTTGTTAAGAGTATTTCTTGTTCATTACAAATAGACCCGGCACCGCGCCGGTGGATCGACCGAACGCCGCAAATGAGAGGCCCGGTTGACCGCCGCCAAAGTGTCACTACGCCGCCGGCAAAGGCGGCGGCGTTCTGCTGACTTTGAATTAATTTTGCGACAATTCTTTATTGCGTCAACCGCAAAGTCGGAGCTTTTCTTTCTCGTGTGGTTTAGTATTACGATTTTCCTGATTAGAAATCAAGCAGGGCTTGCACTATCCCCGTTTTTTCGGGTATTCCTCCGAACACCTATGCGTCACTCCGCAAAAAAAAATTTGGTTCCCCAAAAATCACCCAATCACGGTGCCACCCCTAGCGATTTATCACCAGTGACTTTCCAAGCCAAATATTACTTTGCATACCAATATTATGGAAATCGATTGATTCGATACCAATTAACTTATCCCTGTTAAAGTTATCCCAGGCCTATTTGATGGTATATTTAGTACTATGGTAACTAAAACTTTTTTTTAGTTTTGTGTTTTGTTTTAAGGTTTGGTTTTTTATATTTTTATCGGTTTTATTTTGCACTGAGGACGGTCAAGCGGAGGTCTTGACCGACATATTTGAATGTTTTTTTTTTCTTTTCACTGGCTGTTATTGTCCTCGTTTTCTCCTTTCTTTGCGATTTTATGTTTTATCGTGATTAGCCAGTGTGGTCCCAGAAATTATTTATAAATCATAATACAAAGAAAGGGACGTAATTTTTAGATTCAGTTTATCGATTTGTATCAAGATAACATATTTTTAGTTCACCACAAAATTTTGTTTGCCATTATAACACAAACACCCCAAATGCGATCCTAACTTACCTTAAAATAAGTTTAAGAATATGAAAAACAGTTCGAAAGATAAAGAAAGGTACCCTATTTAGTGAACCAAATTATAATAAATAACGTTTTATAAACCCTCTTTTGTGAGCCAAATTCCAATATATAAACGTTTTAAATGCAATTTGTATAGGTATTTCAACCTGAAAATAGGGCACTTAAACGCCGGGCCATAGTCCTACTATTATAGAAGCAACTCGGGGTTTTTTTCATGTTTCCACAGTAAATACATTTTACTCTAACTGCGCCCATAAATATACCATCCAATAGGTTTAGGAATTCCAATTTGTGGATAAAAGTGAACTCAGATCCCAACGAAGTCGAAAACCTTTACAATCACCATTAGTACTTCCAGGGACACATTATTCTTGCTAAATTGTAAATTAAGAAATTGATATATACGCTTCAATCTCTGAATTTGCTTACTCTAACGTAATTTTACCCGGCCTTCTTGTTATTAACTTTAACAGGGATAAATTAATTGGTATCGAAACAATCGATTTCCATAATAGTGATATCTCAATGAAAATGTTTAATTAGTTGAATTTGATACACACACATGCGCAAAATTTCATTTACGATCATGTAAATGAAAAACGACAATATTTCATGGAGTGGGGCAAAAATAGGAATAACGTAAAACATGCGAATTAAAAAGAAAACACATGGAATTACAGGAATAGTATCAAACTCTCGAGAATATGGTGAGCAAAGGCCCTAGTGCTTCCCCTCCTCGTTTGCATATCTGCCTGATTCTGTATACTCACTTTTTTCCAGATACTTCAAAAGGCGTAACAACATAATACCCACTTTGACCAGATGAAATAAGGCCACCACCTGAAGACACATCACCACTTTCGATTAATGGCCGTGGTCCAATAAGTACTTCTTTGTCGTAAATAAATCGTCCTTTTGTCTTCACTCGACTGTATTCCAATGCTTCTATTTCCTCTTTGCTATAAATAAATTAAATAAATTCTATCGATCTCTATCAATCTAATGAAAGATACCTTTTGTCAAGAGTATTTCATATGTTGATTAAATTGTTTACTTGGAAAATTAAAATTTGGGCTCCTACTTTTTTCATTTTTTTAAACATGCACAATGACAAATTCCACAATTTTGTCTTCTAGTCTAAGACTTGCTCATTAATCTTATTTTAACTAGTTTAACAAATTATTGGGAAAGTAACTACTGAAGCCAATTTTTATGGTGAGTCACTCAGAATCAAACGAAAAATGAGGTTCTTTAACTTTATATGTTCATTATATGACAAATATTGCCTAAGATACAAGGGTCCGGAAACTTTTTCCTTTAAAATGGATACATTACTGAGTATCTACGCATAAAATCAGAAAGGATGGAACCCACTTACATTATTCCAGAAGACCCCCAAACAAATATCAAAATTGTGGGTTAGAAATACCCTTTTACTCTTTTAGGAGTTTTATACCCACTAAAAAAATATATTTGAGAAAACTTCTATCCCCACCCACCCACCTCAAATTTCGGTCGTTCGTACAGTAAATCTGTACTGAATAATAGATTGAGCAAAAAAGGAGATAAATAAATGCCATCTATGCAAAAATGTGCGCTGTAAAACTCCAGTTCAAGTTTTCAGCCATGACAATTATAGCGTACTTTTGTTCAATTTGACTTGAACATTTTTGAGGGATGTGCCTGATTTTCGAGATTCTCACAAATTTCTTATCGTAATTACAACTTGCTCTTCAAATTAATCTTAATAAAAATTACTATCTTCAAAATAGTTCGTATGGGAAATATTTGTCATAAGACAATTCCTTTAAACTTCAGCTACTACTGCAACCACGATTTCGAAAGGATGAAAATAACCAATGGATCATAAATTTACCGACTGAGTTTAAATGCATAGTAAATATTATTAACTACTGAGTTTAATATTATATTGTGAAAACTATTTAATTATTACATAACGTCAAAAATTTTTTTTGAAAAATTACATAATGTCAAATACATCACAAAATAATTCTCCATCATATACATCAATACCTGAGCATTGTTTGAACTTTATACAATATCGAATACCATAATGCAAATACTATTAACAAACCATCACAGCACAAAACCTCTTGAGTCGAGCACAGAAGTGTGAGTGCTTAGGCTATATTTATCCTGAAGAATCGCTGCTCCAAGTGGGAGAAAAAGTTACATGAGGATTTCTCGTTATAAATTAGTTTTAATTCAGGGTAAATTATATCTGATTAAGGCTAAAGCGGATGGCTTTTCCCTGTATTATCTTGTAGTTTTTGTTAGCTTTAAGCAAGGCCGTACCCAGGATTTTTTTTTCGGGGGGGGGGGGGTTTACTCAAAAAAAAAATTCGGGGGAGAGGGGGATTTACACCAAAAAACCTCAAAAAACGCATACAAAATTTGTTAATATCCATTTTTGTTACGTTTCAGACAGAGTCAGACAAACATTTCGGATGGGATTCAAACCCCTCTAACCCCCCCTCTGGGTACGGCCTTGGCTTTAAGCCTTAATCGCTCATTCAAGTGAGACAAAAATTAGCATTCAAAATGATTGAGTTTAATTGAATTGGTCAAAACTGAATAATTACCAGCAGATGATTATCAATAATCGGCCTGAACAATTATCAGCAGTTTGCAAATGTAACTGCTCTGAAGCTTCTTGCAATATCGTCACTGTACACCATTAAATAAAAAAAACAAGTTTTTTTTAACTGAAAGTAAGGAACGACGTTAAAACTTAAAACGAACAGAAATTATTCCGTATATGAAAGGGGCTGTCCCTTCCTCAAAGCCTCGCTCTTTACGCTAAAGTTTTTTATTGTTTTAAAAAATAAAGTTGTGAGACAGTGTCAAACTTTAGCATAAAGAGCGAGGCGTTGAGAAGGGTACAGCCCCTTTCATATACGGAATAATTTCTGTTCGTTTTAAGTTTTAGCGTCGTTCCTTACTTTCAGTTAAAAAAACTTGTTTTTTTTTATTTAATTTTTGAACGTTTTTGAAATAATGCAGGTTTTGATTTTGGCTCACCGTACATGAATAATTAAAACAAAATTCGCATATCAATTTTACTTTTATTTGGTTAAATGGCTTTCTCGAAACTTGTTTAATTTTATTTACGAACGTTTTTATTAGTAATAAATATACGCAACTTACGAATCAACTTATGTAGCGATCTTCTATATTCATTTATTTTTAATACGTATATTAGGGGGCTCGTCCCCTAGTCAATACCTCGCTCTTTAAGCTAAAGTTCGAATTTCGTTCCAATTCTTTAAAAATGACCCCTTAATCACAAAGGCCGTTATTTAGAATAAATAGCTTTTATGAAAGTATTAAAAAATCTTTGGCTTAAAGAGCGAGGTATTGACTAGAGGGTGAACCCACTCATACACGTAATATTTTCTGTTCGTTTTAAGTTTTGATGTTACTCCCTATTTTCAGTTGGAAAACTTGTTTTTTTTTATATTTAATTTCTTTTTTTTTAAATAATGCTGGGAAATCCGGCGCCCCCTTCATAGCAGTGTCCCTTCCCACATGAAAACTTCCTTCATGGAAAGATCTTTACAAATAACCCCCGACCCACCCACCCCCTACTACCAGAAAAAATTCCCCCTGAAAACGTCTGTATACTTCCCAATAACCAATACTATATGTTAACATTGGGTAAAGTCCATAACTTTCAGCCCTCCCCCCGGGGGCTTCGAGGGATTAAATCATCCTAAAAGACATAGTTATAATATTTTCGACCATGCTGAACAAAATGGCTATCTCAAAATTTTGATCTGGTGACTTCGGGAAAAAAATGAGCGTGGGAGGGGGCCTAGTTGCCCTCCATTTTTTTTTGTCACTTAAAAAGGGCACCAGAACTTTTAATTTCCGTTCCAATAAGCCCTCCCACGATATTCTAGGACCACTGGGTCGATACGATCACCCCAGGAAAAAAAAAAAAAAAAAAAAAAAAAAAAAAAAAAAAAAAAAAAAAA
>JAQQPU010001057.1:47050-89954 GCA_029168905.1 Artemia sp. Kazakhstan ARC1039
AGGGCTATAATGAAAGAAAGTTTGAGGTGGCTAGGGCACGTTGTGCGGATGAAGGATGACAGATTGCCGAAGATTGTTCTTTTCGGCCAACCGTCTAGGGCTAAACGGAAAGCAGGTCGTCCCCGTCTGGGGTGAGAGGACGTCATAAAGAAAGATTTAAAGGAAATGGGAACTTCGTGGGCGGGTATAAAGAGAGAGGCTTTGAATAGATTGGGGTGGAGGAGGAGCGTGCGTAGCTGTGTTGGCCTCAGGCGGCTTGGTGCTGCGGTGAGTTTTTAGTAGTAGTAGTAGTAGTAGCTATGTCTACCAGCTTGTGCATTAAAATTCCCTAATGAAAGAACTTTATTTCTACCTGGGATCCTACCTCTTTGTTCACGTAGCTGTAAGTAAAATTCATCTGAGTCCGAACTACCTCCGTCAGCCGGTTCTACACGTGCATATACTACTATGACTAATACCTTGCACTCTTCAGCCTTAAAATGGGCAACTAGTATTCTATTACTAATACCTCCCCAATCTATATTAAGCTTAGATTGGTCAAAGAAAACGCCAAAATAAAATTTTGAAAAGGAGCTTTTACAGACAATCTATGCCTGATGGATAACTCTGACTACATATCTGAATTCACGATAAAAAAATGCACTAAATTCATTATTCACATTTCTTATGAAAATAACCTTGTCGACCAATATTATTGCCATTTGTGGTTACTGAAATCCAACAAACCAAATTACTTGTTTTATGTTGTGAAAAAAGTTCAGAATCATAGGGCTAAAACTGCAGACCTTGAAGAATATTAAACTATAAAGAAGTTTTGTAAATGAAAGTAAAGAGCAACATTGAAACTTGAAATCAACAGAAATAATCCGGTCTATGAGAGGAGCCACCGTCCCCTATTACCAGCTCTTTACGCTTGAGTACTAGTGTTTAATGAATAGCTTGTATGGGTGCAGCCCATGTAACCATTTTGTTATTGCATGTACTTTCGTTTTCTCTTAGGCTCCAATGCATTTAACCGAACGGTGTACTGAATATCACTCTGCCGCTTGCCAACAAATACACCGCGGTTTTCGAATTTTGGATTTTTTCAGTCAAGTACACGGTTTTCGTCAAGTACCTCCTTATTTAGTAGTACTTTTTCTTAGGCAGCGACGGTAGTTGTGAATCACCGATTACAGAATACACGAGCGGATACAAGCAATACAAAAAGGAATTCTAATTCATTCAGCTTATCCATACACAGACTACACACAAAAAAAATGGAAAATCTACAACTACCTTAGTCATGTTGAAAGTTAGGGATTTAATAAATAGTTGCGTTTCGTCGAAAAAACTTAGGCACCAATTTTAAAGGATTGTGAGGATACAAACAAGAAGACATTGTGACGTATGCCACCTATAAAATCAATGAGAAGAGCGCGTATTTGGTTCTAAGGAACGCATATGAGAGCACCTGTAGCAATACATTTACCGATATTTTCTTCAAGTCTACCGAAATTCCATCAATTTCAAACAAGTTCTGCCCGATTTTTGAAAAAGGGCAACAGATTCACTGAGAGTGCCCATGTTAAAAAGGAATCTAAGCTCTGGAGCACCGGTCGCACAAGCGTAGAAACTTGCTAGGAAATTATATAAATACTCATACTAATATATCTATTACCCGCTAAAACTACAAACACGCAAGCAGAGTGGACAAAATACATAGAGAACTTCTAAAAACACACAACAAACACGTTAAACTGGAAAGATGACAAAAAGGACAATAAAACGCCTGCCTGTTCAGAAGAAACATTTCTAGTTTCTGAAAAAAAGACGTTTTATGTTGTCCAGAGACTTCAATGATTTTGAAAATCTTTTAAGGAATAACATTCCATCTGACATTTTTTTTTTTTCAGAGTTAAGTAAATGGCAGTTAGGTCTTTCAGTCGTGAGTTGCATCTGTGAAAGATTCGTTTGACGGATAATTTTAATAAACTTTTGTTTGAAAAGTCCCATAATTCGGATGTTTTTATCCTCGTTTTTGTCTAGGTCCTGCGATTAAAAATTTGTCTTCCAAACCTCTTATAAGTCAACAGGAGGCAGTTTTGTCGAAAGCTTCTAAGTTCTGTTTTCCAACATCGATTTCGTATTCAACAATAATTTCTAAGGTAGAAGCAGGCGGTATGGCTTCTATTGATAAGGTTGAGGCTCCTCAGGAACTTCGAGCCGAGATTGTAAAGAAACTCAACACTTTTAATAAGAGCAAAATTCAAAACGACAACACAAAAAATGACATTAAGATACTTTCTCAATTAAAAAAGGATAAAGACCTTATTATCACTAGGGCAGATAAAGGCAACACTATTGTACTTATGGACAGTTGTGATTATAAACTTCAAATGAAAGCTATTATTTCAGATACCTCCATTTATAAAAATCTCGATTTTGATCTTACAGAAAAATATGTTTAGTCAACAAGAAAAAAATTGGAAGCACTGAAAAAGAATTTACACATAATTCCACAATTTTACAATAAGTTTTATTCAAGGGGCTGTTCTGCACCTAAAATTTATGGTTTGCCCAAAATTCACAAAACTGGAGCCCCCCTCTGTCCCATCGTATCAACTTTCCCGGCACCAGTTTCCAAATTAGGAAAGTGGTTATCTGTGGCACTTCGTCCTCTTTTAGGAACATAAAAATCCTATTTAAAAAGCTCCACAGATCTAACTAATAATTGAAAAAAAAAATACATTGAAAGAGAATTCAATCCCCTACAGTTTTAATGTTGTTTCAATGTATTCTAATTGTAACGTAAAAAGTTGCGAAGATATATTAAGGAGTAAATTACAAAAACATTTTGATTTATTACAGGATGTAACCTTAGCAAGTTTGGATGTTGAGGTTATTTTGAAATTGGTTACTCTGGTAAATGAATTTTCTTTTTATTTTGGTTTCAGGGGATATTTTTACAAGCAAGTGTTTGGTTTGCTTATGGGAGTGGCACTTAGTCCTTTGTTGGCAAACCTTTACATGGATTGAAACGTCCGCTATAAGTAGTTTTAGGTTTTTTCCTTGTTTCTGGAGCAGATTCATGGATGACGTAGTTTGTATTTGGAAACATGGTTTTGAATCCTTAGATATTTTCCGTAAACATTTAAATAGTTTTGACAAAAACATAAAATTTACAGTTGAGACTGAAGAAGATAATAAGTTACCCTGCCATGATATTTATCAATTGCTCTTCTCAATTTACAGAAAACCTAGAAAACAGCAATAGATATTTAAATTTTCATTCGTGTCACTCTGTTTCGCTGAAAAGAGGGGTTGTAATTTCTTCAGTGGATAGGGTCTTTAGAATTTGTTCTCAGAAATTTCTGGATTCGTAATTGTATTTAAAGGATATTTTATTTTGTAATGGCTACCCAATTAAATTTATAAATGAATTAATAGAACATAGACGCATTAAATATAATATTAAAATAACTACAGTTTCACAGTCTTCAGAATTGAATTTGTCTAAAAGTTTTATCTCTTTTCCATATATGCCGGGTTTGGGGGAAAAACTTAAACGGATTGTACAGAAATATAACATTGATACATGTTTTCAGTCAATAAGACGTTTAAGCAGTTTCCTCAATTCTGGGAAGGATTTGAATCAGGGTATTGGGTTAGTGGGGTTTACAGTATTCCTTGTTCTTGTGGGAAGTTTTGCATTAGCAGAACTCACCAAAAATTTGTTGAAAGATTTATTCAATATCATAATTCAATAGAAAAAGCTCTAAAATTAAGCAAGCCCACTGGAACGTTTGATTCGACGTTGGCTGAGCCCATTTTCTTCAACCCTGATCATCATGTAAATTTGATGATACTAGGGCCATTTCTTAATGAAAGAGGTTATACTCAATGGGAGAGGGAAGCTATTGAAATTAAAAAAATATATGTTTGCAAATTTTTCAATAAATAGGGATACAGAAAATTTAAATATTGATCCAATTTATAAAATTCTTCTGAAAAATGAACCAGTTGTTAATGAGGGTATTAAAATTTTACAAAATCACCTAGGGATGAGATTAAAAACAAAACCAAGGAGAGTTGCGTCAATGAGATCAAACAATAGGATTATTTCACAATAGAATAATTAACTTAATTTCCATTTTATATAATTTTTATCCAGTTGCTTTGGTGCTTTCATCGAAGTGACTCTATTAGTAACAGTAACCCAAGTGGTCTGTTGTGGCAATTGTAGTTTTATATTGGTGGTGTTTTTCTTATGTGTTTTCAGTTTATTTTATTTTTTTAATCTTTGTTTCTTTTACGCTGAAGACACCTCGTTTTTAAACAGGCGAAATATTCGCATCGTTTTGGTCTTTTTTTTTGTCTTTTCGCTACTGGCCGAAGTCTCGTTTTGTCTGTTTTCTTCATTGAGTTTTCTCTCTTTGTTTTCTTTAGAAACATTTTTATTTTTAGATAAAAAGAATTACCAACTAATTTCCTACATTCTGATTTTGGACAGCTATAAAGCAATATTTTGTATTTCTTATTACTCAACGTACCTCATCTAGAACCATTCTCAAGGTAATCCCACGTAATGTCTATACAAGCGAAGTGACGCAACAGGGGGAGGAAATGATACGCGTTGGATTTGGTGTTGCATAGGCACAAGAGTCCCACTTTAGGCCGTCCAGTAATAAAATCTGGAAACGCGTGCATAACTTTGATTTCAAAAACTTTTACACAAGCCTCAGGTTTGTCGTCAAGCACCTCAGGAATCCGTAGCTTTTGTGAAAAACAAACACTTTCCGTAAAAATACGTACTTAATTCGTTTTGCTATTGGATTTTTAAATTAGAAATTTTAGCCTCAGACTTATAATAAACAAGCGACGACTTGAAATACTAACTTCAGTCGCAATACATATACAGAAGTCAAAGGGGGGAGGGTGTTTTCTACAGGGGCATGGACCTAAGAGCTCTACTGAGGACTTAGGGATATTCAGTCACATATATTAAGAATCCTTGCATGATTTGGGTTTTAACTAGGAGTTGCATAATCCTTCTCCTCCGTCTCCCTCTCTATCTCCTCCCCATTTCTTCCTTTGTTAATTTCTTTTATGATGGGATGAATGGCCCTCCTACCAACAGGCGTAAGGAAGCGGCAATCGATGTTACTACTACTAACAACTCATTGCAGCACCAAGCCGCTTGAGGCCAACGCAGCTACGCATGCTCCTCCTCCATCCCAATCTATCCGAAGCGGTATTATAATAAAAAAGCTATATAAAGCGGTATTGACCCACATTTTTCACGCAGCTTACTGTTTGAGATATGGTCAGTCAGTCAGGTGCCCAAAAAAACCCACAGGCAATGGGTCTGGAAAGCATCTAGCAAACCCTCCTCGGTATTTTTGGAGCGCCCACGCTTCAAAACCATACCTGACCAGTGCAATAATCATAGCTTCCAATATTCTAATCTTGGCGCGCAGACTTATACTCTATTCTTCTTTTAGAACTTTTTTCAACTGTGAAAAACACCCTGTGGACCATGGCTATTCTTCTTTGCACCATGGCTATCCACTATATCCGCCGTCTTTACTAATAATAATACCTAAGCAAGTGAGTCTGTACACTTGATCGTTCTTCTCACTACCGAACATAATCTCTTCGCCTTCACTTATTCACAGTCTTTGTGACTTGGTACTCTTAAAATTAATTTTAAGAGCCCATCCTTGCACCCTAAACTTTTGAAACCTCTAAAAAATCATTAATTTTACTAAAATTTCATGTAGGATGCTTAATCTAAGTCTAGGATGCTCATCAGCATAGTCAAAGTCTAGGAGATTTTTACTTCCCCAATTGATTCTGTGTTCTCCCATTGCCTTTGCTGTGCTCCTTATGAAAAATCAATCAAAATCATCCATATAAATGGAGATAGGACGCAACCCTGCTTAACTCCTGATTTAATACGAAACCACCTCCTGATTTAACCGCAGCAATGTTATTCTCGTACATTTCACTAATCACTTTAATGTATTTATCTGGTGTACCATAAAAGGATAGGACCTTTGCTACAGCTCTTCTATCAGCTGAATCAAACGCCTGGTAACAATCTATAAAACAGAAAACTAAAGGGGTTTGATGACTCAGGAACTTCTCAATTGTTAATCTAATAGTTAAAATTGGGTTGAGGAATCCTCTCCCCTTCCTAAAACCACACTGTTCCTCCCTAACTCTAAAAAAAATCATCATATTAAGTAATTTGCTTCCCATAGAAACCTAGCTAATGTCTCTAATTACCACACTCACACTAACCACATTTCTTACAGAAATATTTGATTGGAGTTTTCCTAAAATCGCTAGGTACTTCTCCTTTTCCAAAAATCATATTAATAATTTTCAGTAACCTATCTCTAATTTAATCATATTATAAAAGACTCATTTACCAAACTATCAGCACCTGGCGTCTTATTACTTTTTAATCCTTTTATTACTTTTACTAATACTTCCTCATAAAATAAATCTTCCTTCATCCAAAGTGTCACGAATTTTTCCATTATTTTCTATATCTTTTCATGTAACTATCACGGTTTAACGCATTCTCAAAATGTTCTGCCCATCTCCCTTCAACTCTTTCTTTATCATTAAGTGTAGCCCCGTTCCTAACTTTAACTGGGCACAGTCCAGGTTGACTATTTCCTCTCAATTTTTTAACATGTCACCACAATAGTTTACTATTATGCCGTCTGGCTGCATCTTCCAGATCTTCAGCAATTTTATTCATAGGTTCCACTTCACACCTCCTTTAATTCATATTTTAATACTTTCTCTGGTTTCTTCACATTTCTCATACTTTCATGTGATCTATCACCCAAATAATTCTTGTACAAGCCCCTCCTCGTCTCTATTAGACATAAAACTTTATCATTAATATTCCCAGCAGCGTTTCTAAATTTCTTCCCAAGACACCATCACCTACTTCAGAAACTATTTTCCAAAAATTATTCCCTCCATCTTCGAGATTAGCAAAATTTAAGCTCTCCAGGTTTTGTTATGTAACTGTTCCTGGAAATTTTCTCTCAGATTCTCATCCTGAAGTCTTCAAACGTCAAAGCTTATCGGAAAGTAGTTACCCTTTCTAAATTTGAGCTTTAGATTAACCCTAGACACTACTAGATGGTGATTTTTGCTTTTAACATCAATAACAGCACTCCTATATACCATAGTAACTTGTATCGATTCTGCCTGTCTTCGGTTTACAATGACAGAATCAATAAGATTAGCTGTCTTACCATCATGTGGATACCATGTTAACTTATGGGCCATTGTGTGACCAAATACTGTATTGGTTATGACTAGATTGTTATACCTACATAATTGCAGCAGTCTGTAACCATTAGAGTTTTCTTTTCCAAAACCAAATTTGTTTAGGCTAGCATACCATCCATCCTTATTTCTACCAACCAGAGCAATAAAAGCTCCTAATAAAAATACAATATTCATACCTGGGACCCTGTCTATTTGCTCCTGTAGCTGTAAGTAAAATTCATCTGAGTAACTATTATCTCCATCAGTCGGTTCTACAAGTGACTGATACCCTGTACTTTTTAGTCATAAAATGAGCCACTAGCATCCAATTATTAATACCTTCCCAACCTAAACAAGACTTAGCAGCTTCCTTATTCATCATGAGCCCTACTCCCGGTCAATGTGCCCATCCTTCCTGCCTGAGTAAATAAATTTGGCATCACCTAATTTCATGTTTCCTACCCTTGGGATATAGCTTTCTGAAACTTCTAACAAGTCAAGTTAAAGGCGTCAGAACTCGTCAGTCAAGATGTCAATATGATAGTGCTTTTTAACGTTGCAACATTCCAAGTTGTAATTGCAAGTTGCACTAAATTTCGAAAAAAAAAAAAAACAGAATAAAGTAGAGTTACCTAAACGATAACAAACCCAGTGGAATACACGTTTCCCTGAATTTGAGATCTTCTTAATGGGGTCTAAGCGTTTTCCCGCGAAAATTACAAGCGGAAAATTCCCCCCCCCCCAAACAATTCTCCATTTTTCTCAAACACACCTGATCAAAATTTTTAGATAGCTATTTTGTTCAAAACAGTGCAAAGGTCAAATAACCATGCCTCTGGGTTTGACCCCCCCCCCCCTTCCAGCCCTCAGGGCAAGGGCTGTAAGCTATGCAAGTAGCCTATTGTTAAGATATAAGATTTTTATGGGAAGGGTGGTTGTATAAATATCGGAGGTGCCCCTTCCTCATCTCCAGCCTCCCTCTCGTGGTTTCAGAAATTGCGAGTTATGCTCACTTGATCGGATATTGAGCTTTCTAGACATTTTTATAAGTCAAAAGTGATGAGACCAGCCAGTCCCTGTCCTAAAACTGTTTTTAATATCAGACATCAGATCAACATTTTGAGATACTTATTTAGTACTTTCTCTGTGGCTGCTCAATTTTGCATGTGAGGGAATTCTCCATGGGGGATTATTTGGGGGAATTTTCCGGGAAGGGGGGGGGGAAATTTAGTTAGTAAGGTTAGACTTTTCCTTAGATTCTTGGTCTTTCTTTGAATTTTTGTACGTTCAAAAGCTTAAAAAAATTGCATTAAAATTATATAAAAGAAAAATATGAAGTTTTCCATAGTGAACCATGTAGTAAGTTTGAAATTACCTTAATAATTATGACGAAAATCTAAATAAAGAAGCTGCTTAAGCATATTTAGGTTAAATATGAGTTTCTCTAGTCTATGATTTTGAAAGACTTGAGGAATATTTTTTTTTCCGAGGTCCAGTACAAATCCTGCCTTAAGTATTCCTTACTGTATAATTTCTTTCCTTTTACTAAGATTTTAAGACGCTGGTATCATAAAAATGTCATTATTTTTTTCAAAATTTAGCTTTCATTGCAGCTCCAAAATTTTGTCAAATAAACTAGAGTCAAACAGGACCAGAGGCCACGCTATAGCGTCGCCTATAGTAAATGCCATACGGCTCCAATGTTTTATTATTATTATTATTATTCCCAGAGTTCATATAGAAGGGGTCGTCGTCGAAACTTCAAAGGGGGCACATTCGAATGGAAATCGAGAGTTCTAGTGCCCTTTTTAAGGGTCAAAAGTGATTGAAGGGCAACTAGCCCCCCCCCACGCCCATCATTCCCCCAAACACATCCAATCAAAATTTTGAGATAGCCATTTTATTCAGCGTATTTGATTTCCAGATAGAAAACATGTTTCTGAGGAGGATACTCCCCCACAACCCTCAGGGTAAGGGTTTTAAGTTATGCCCGGGGGCCACATAAGAACGATGTTGGCACAATGTATTATTTATTATTTTTTCCTTTAGAGCAGGGCACTTCGTATCGAAGAAGTTGTCGTAGAAACTTCGAAAAAGGCCCATATTTAATTGGAAATTTGAGTGGCTTGTGCCACATTTTAATAGTCGAACGGGATTGGAAGGCAACTAACACCCTTCCACGCCGACCATTTCCCGAACACATCCAATCAAAATTTTGAGATAGCCATTTTGTTCAGCATAGTTGATTTACAGATAGAAATTATGTTTTTGAGGAAGACACTCCCCCACAGCCTTCAGGGCAAGGTTGTAAGTTATGCCCTGGGGGCATATAAGGTTTTTATAGAAGGCGTTGTCGTAGAAACTTCAAAAAAGGATCATTCGATTGGAAATTCAAAGAGCTAGTGCCCTTTTTAACAGTCGAGAGTGATTGGAGGGCAAATAACCCCCCTCTCACGCCCACCTTTTCCCCAAACACATCCAATCAGAATTTTGATATACCCATTTTATTCAACGTAGTTTTAAGTTCTGGAAATTAGGTCTTTGAGAATGAACCCCCCCCCCCCCACACACACAGCCCTCAGAGCAAGGGTTGTAAGTTATGCCCTGGGGGCATATAAGGGTTTGTATAGACAGCGTTGTCGTAGAAACTTTAGAGAGGACTCATTCGATTGAAAATTTAAATGGCTAGTTCCTTTTTTAATAGTCGAAAGTGATTCTAAGGCAACTGACACCCCTTCCACGCCCACCATTTCCCCAAACAAATCCAATCAAAATTTTGATATAGCCATTTTGTTCAACGTACTTGAAAGTTCTGGAAATTATATGTTTGAGCAGGACACTCCCCCACAGTCTTAAGGGGCCAGGATTATAAGTTATGCCCTGGGGGCATATATGGTTCTTATGGAAGGAATGCTCATATAAACTTCAGAGAGGGCTCATTTGATTGCAAATTGAAAGTTCTAATTCACTTTTTAGGTGTCAAAAGATATTGGAGGGTAGTCAGCTTCCCCCCTCCCCCCCCCAAAAAAAAAACCTCTTTCCCAAATACATCCAATAAAAATTTTAAGATAGCTATTTTGTTAAAAATAGTTCAAAGATCATATAACAAAAATTCCGGTGTCGACACAACCCCCTAGGGTCCGGGGGCAGGCGTTGTGTCCTGGGGGCATATATGGGTCCTATGGAAGGGATGCTCGTATTAACTTCAAATAGGGCTCATTTGATTGGAAATTGAAAGTTCTAGTTCACTTTTTAAGAGTCAAAAGAGATCGGAGGGCACCTAGCCCCCTCCCCTCCACACCCTTTTTTCGTCAAATCCATCCGATAAGAACTTTGAGATAGTTTTTTTTAAATAGTTCAAAGACCAAATAACGAAAACTCCGGGGTCGATACAGCCCCCCCCCCCCAGGGCCCGAGGGCAGGTGTTGTAAGTTATGCCCTGGGGGAATATATGGTTCTTATTGAAGGGACGCTCGTAAAAACTTCAGAGATGGCTCATTTGATTGGAAATCGAAATTTCTAGTTCAGTTTTTTAGAGTCAAAAGAGACTGGAGAGCAACTAGCCCCCGCCCCTTTTCCCCCAAATGCATCTAATAGAAATTTTGAGATAGCTATTAAGTTAAAAATTGCTCAAAAGTCAGATAACAAAAACTCAGGTGTCGTCACAACCCCAGGGGCCTGGGGGCAGGCATTGTAAGTTATGCCCTGGGGCATATATGGATCGTATGAAAGGGATGCTCGTATAAACTTCAGAGAGGGCTCATTTGGTTGAAAATTGAAAGTTCGAGCTCACTTTTTAATAGTTAAAAGAGATCTGAGGGCAGTTAGCCCCCCCCCCATGCCTTCTTTTTCCAAACCCATCTGATGAAAATTTTGAGATTGACATTTTGTTTAAAATAGTTCAAAGGTCGGATAAAAAAAAATACGGTGTCAATACAACCCCCCAGGGCCCAGGGGAAGAGGTTCTAAGTTATGCCCTAAGGGCATGTATTGTTCTTATGAAAGGGATGCTTGTAAAAACTTCATAGAGGGCTCATTTGATTGAAAATTGAAAGTTCTAGTTCACTTTTTAAGAGTCAAGAGAGTTAAGGGCAACTAACCCCCCCCCACACGCTCTTTTTTCCCCAAA
The DNA here is from genome assembly GCA_029168905.1 of Artemia sp. Kazakhstan ARC1039. Classification (NCBI taxonomy): domain Eukaryota; kingdom Metazoa; phylum Arthropoda; class Branchiopoda; order Anostraca; family Artemiidae; genus Artemia; species Artemia sp. Kazakhstan ARC1039. The sequence goes on from JAQQPU010001057.1 coordinate 58,458, forward strand.
CCCATCCGCTACAAATTTTGAGAAAGCCAGTTTTTGGAAATTGTTCAAAAATGAGATAACTTCAGCGGGGGGGGGCTCATTTGATTGGAAATTGAAAGTTCTAGTCCAATTTTAAAGAGTCAAAAGATATCCGAGGGCAACTAGTCCCCCCCACACACCCTTTTTCCCCAAGCCCATCTGATAAAATTTTTATAATAGCCATTTCATTAAAATAGTTCAAAGGTCAGATAAGAAAAATTCCTGTGTCGACGGAATCCGCCAGGGCCCGGAGGCAGGCGTTATGAGTAATGATCTAGGGGCATAGATAGTTCTTATGGAAGGGATGCTCGTATAAACTTCGGAGAGGGCTCATTTGATTGGAAATTGAAAGTTCTTGTTCACTTTTTAAGAGTCAAAAGAGATCGGAGGGCAACTACCCCCCCCCCCTCCACGCCCTAAATGCATCAGATAAAAATTTTGAGATAGAGATTTTGTTAAAAATAGTTCAAAGTTCTGATGACAAAAAACTCCGGTGTCAACACAGCCCCCCAGGGCCCAGGGGTAGGCGTTGTAAGTTATGCCCTGGGGGCATATATGGCTGTTATGGAAGGGATGCTCGTATAAACCTCCTAGAGGGCTCATTTGATTGGAAATTTAAAGTTGTAATCCACATTTAAGAGTCAAAAGTGATTGGAGGGCAGCTAGCCTACCCCACACTCAATTTATTTTTTCCCAGAGGCACTTCATATAGAAGGCGTCGTCATATAAACTTCAAAGGGGGCTCATTCGATTGGAAATTGAGAGTTCTAGTGCCCTTTTTAGGATTCAAAAGTGATCGGAGGGCAACTGGCCCCCCAGCCCTTTTTCCCCGAATACGTCTGATGAAAAATTTGAGGTAGACATTTTGTTAAAAATAGTTCAAATATATTATAAAAAAAACTCCTTTACGTATGACCATTTCGTTAAAAATAGTTCAAAGGTCAGATAAGAAAAACTCCTGTGTCAGAACAAACTCCCCCAGGGCCCGTGGAAGACGTTGTAAGTATTTCTCTGGGGGCATATTTGGTTCTTATGGAAGGTATGCTCGTATAAACTTCGGAGGGCTCATATGATTGGAAATTGAAAATTCTCGTTCACATTTTAAGAGTCAAAAGAAATCGGAGGGCAACTACCCCCCCTCTCCACTCCCTATTTTCCTCATACCCATCCGATAGGAACTTTGACAGAGCCATTTTTTTCAAAATAGTTTAGGGGTCAGATAACAAAAACTCTGGTGTCGACACATCCCCCCAGGACCCGGGGGGCAGGCATTGTAAGCTATGTCCTGGGGCCGTATGTGGTTCTTATGAAAGGGATGCTCGTATAAACTTCAGAGAGGGTTCATTTTCTCGGAGTGAAAACAGATCGGAGGGCAACTAGCCCCTCCCGCCCTCAACGCCTTTGGGTGTACCGGATGGATAAACCCATCCGATAAAAATCTGAGGTGACCATTTTGTTAAAAATAGTTCAACCACCAGACATTAAAACTCCAGGGTCGAAACAACCCCCCCAGGACCCAGGGACAGGAGATGTAAGTTATACTCTGGGGATATATATGGTTCTTATAGAAGGGATACTCGTATAAACTTCAGAGAGGGCTCATTTGACTGAAAATAGAAAGTTCTAGTTCAGTTTTAAAGAGTCAAAAGAGACCGAAGCTTAATCAGTCCCCACGCACCCTTTTTCCCCAAACCAATCCGATAAAAATTTTGAGATAGCAAAAATAGTTCAAACATCAGATAATAAAAACTCCGAGGTTGACACAAACCCATTTTTTCACTTTGACATTGTTACTTTGATACCAGTTTTGATACATTGATGAATATTTGATTTTTTTTTTAAGTTTGATTTTGAAATAAGGAATTTTTAAAAACTTGAAATTTTTTGCAATCAAAAACGAACAAAAATTAATTAAAAGAAAAACTTTCCGAAAAATATGTTTTTCAAAGAAAAGTAAAGGCCATTTTAAACTTAAGCTCAGCAGATACAAATACCTTTTAAAATTCAAACTCAAAACGACCAGAAATTACTATTAGAGAATAAATGAAACCCAAAACGAACAGAAATTAAACAAACAATCATAGCGAAAACATACAACAAGTAATAATATAAACGAACAAACAGATCTTAAAGGGAGTAATTCTTAGATTGAATATGAAAATCAAGCTTAAAACGAAAAAAAAATATTTTCCTATTCAAGTATAAATGAAACTTAAAACGAACAGAAATTAAATACACAATTAATGTAAACAAACATACAATATATATTAATGTAAATTAATAAATAAATCTTAAAACGAGTGAAACTTAAATTGAATATGCAATTCAAGTTTGAAACGAACAAAAATCACTACAAACAACAGTTTGGGTATGACCTCCTACTCTCACTGTAAAAGTCTAAAACCTACTGCGTCATTGGCGTTTTACGGAAAACTATATGCGTCTTGAATAGTCTTGGAAAGTATAAACAACATCAAATTGAATATTTGATGTATAATGATTTTAATTGTTGAAAGATCTATCAGTTCAAGAATTTATTTCACTGTAATTGTACTTTTATTTTCAATGCTGTAAGAACTGGAAAAGAAAATATTTGTAATATAATTCGTTTTCAGTTAAGCGCCAATGACGCAGTAGGCTTTTGGTTTTTATTTACAGTTAGGAAAGGAGGCAGTATCCACAACACTTGTTTGTAGTGAAACTATATTCGTCTTTAACAACTCTAAAAAGAGCTAATAAATTAAACTGAATATTTGATGCATAATGATATTAATAGCTGAAAGCTCATCAGTTCAAAATGTTACTATAATTTTAATGTTTATTTTCAATATTAAGTACAAAAGAAAATATTTGTCATAAAATTGGTTTTCAGTAAAGCGCATTACATTAATTTACATTAATATCTATTGTATGTTTGTTTACATTTATTGTTTATTTAATTTCTGTTCGTTTTAAGTTTCATTTATACTTCAATAAGAAATTATTTTTTTTCGTTTTAAGCTTGATTTTCATATTCAATCTAAGCATTACTCGCTTTAAGATCTATTTGTTCGTTTATATTATTACTTGTTGTATGTTTTTGCTACGATTGTTTATTTAATCTCTGTTCGTTTTGGGTTTCATTTATTCTCTAATAGTAATTTCTGGTCGTTTTCAGTTTGAATTTCAAAAGGTATTTGTATCTGCTGAGCTTAAGTTTAAAATGGCCATTACCTTTCTTTGAAGAACTTATTTTTCGGTAAGTTTTTTTTTAATTAATTTGTAAAAATAAGCACATAGGTATTATACACAAGAAAGAGGACAGTTAACTTGATAAACTTGTAAAAAGGAACGAAAAATACCAGCAATCCTATAGCGGAAGCTGTTATTTCTGGGTTTCTTCTTGATGTGGAAGCAATACGAGAAGCATATCTTCTAAATAGACGGCCTGTAAAATAAAACTATAAATAAATAAATTTATAAGCTTAGACAAAAATGAATACTTCAAAATTGATTGGTAACAAGGGTTTCCCATAGTGTATATGAAGCACACAGCCCTATTTTTATCCATATAAAACTGCTTGAAGTGTGATATCAGCACATATTTTTACTCAGTCAAAACCAAAGAAACCAGTGGCATATTTAGGGGGACAGGGAACCCTCCTCCCCTTGAATTTTCGAAAGAACTTTTTTCAGAGTTTTCTCCTTTCAGAAGTCCTGTCGATTTTTGTTGTATACTCTGATGTTGTATTGTAAATACTGCACTTTTTTGGTTTTATATATCTGTCTAGATCCTACACTTTCAAGATCTCTCTTACATCCTTAGCTGGGAGTTGTCATTTCCCTTGGTTATTCCACCACTTAGCTCGAGTCCCGACAACTCTTATTTCATACTTATTGTGATAACATTTGATCAGTTTGAAAGCTGCGTAAGCTTCATTGCTAGTATTTGACTCGACATAACTCAATGGTTTTTAAAAGGAAAAAGAAAGAAAGAAAGTGACTCAGTGATATTTAAAAACAAAATATATTGACAGATGTCATAATGGTGAGACTAAACCGTCCACAATCTCTTTTTTGTGCTTTGCAAAGAAGATTGTGCTTTTACTCCTAGTATTCCAGTTGTTGAGGCAAGGGTAGAAGGTACTAGTCTAATCTCATTCCTGGCAAAATCATTCCACCCAAAGAGAGCATTAATCACTGACCTTTTTTGGCAGCTTTATATGTCATTGTCCTTTTTCCATGTTTTCAAATGATTAAAAGAGACTGGGTATTAAGAATGAAAGAGATTAGCCCTATAACAGCATTGCATTGATGCTAATCATCCGGATCAATTTTCTATAGGGTGTAGATTGAGAATTAGTGTCAACGTTGTTGGCTAACAAGACAACCTCAACAACAGTTTATATACCTTATTTCAGTTCAAATCTTAATTGATTAGTTTACTTGTAAAATCATAACCTTAAAACACAATAACTTTCTTTAATACCTTAGAGAAATTCAGAGATGAATTTCTCTAAGGAAGGTCAATAAATTTCTCTGGCTCTGAAGGTCAAAATTGCGGGAGCATTCCGGGCCATCCGCTAAAAACATGGAATGTGCATCTCCTCTAGTGCAGGACGATACCATCGATAGTGTACGTAATGTCAATCGAGACACAAGTATCCACTTGTCATTTACGTGCAATGTGCTTTGCATTGTCTAAACCATGTCCTGGTGAAGGCCTCCAGACAGAATTTAACTCAAATGGTATATAAATACTTGTAAGAAGTCGTTGAACTTGTTCCTTCTCCCCTAACAAACTGAGTCATTAATTTCTGCACTGCCATCCTTCCTGCCACGTATAAAAAAGGTAAAAGCTCCTTTCTTTTGCAACGTACAATGGATTAAAAAGCATGATAGTCTTATCACTTTTCTGAAGCTTTTTCCTGCTATTGTTGGAGTACTGGAGAGATTTGTAGACAACCAGTCCAATTCAGATCTAATGACAAAAGCCAACTCCTTAATAGCAGCAATAACCAAATTCAGATTCATTTCTCTGATTCTTGTTGGAAAAGTAAGTTGGATTTTGCTTTCAACTTCCGTTTCTCTGCAGAAAAAAAAATTAAGATTTACTTGCCTGCTGAAAACATATTAACATATGCAAGTCTGCATTAAAAGAGCTAGCAGAAATGTGTCTAATATATATCATATATATATTAAGGGTTCCTCTGGAGTATACTTGGCTGAGAAACACCCCCAAAGACTTAACACTCAAACTGAAGAGATTAAACAATCAAAATACTTTTGGAACAAAAAAAATAGTAAGAAACAATCAACAATGAATCAATAATAGGCAGTACTGGACAATTTTCGACAATGGCACCAGAATCACGAGAACTTCCCCGATTATTAAAACTGTTTTCCAGGTCATTTACTCTATAAAATAGTTCTCTTTTATTGTCTTTAAACAAAACTGATTAATTTTTTTCTTATTTTTTCCGTTTATTAAGGTTATTTATTCTAATTGAAATCTTTAAAGGAACTACTGAACAGCAAATTTGTATTTTATATAATTATGATTCACAATTATCAGAGACAATGCTCTTACATGACCTATAGTAAAGAGACTCTAACAGTCTAATAAGGATGGGATATCCCTTATTCCTCATTACTGAAAATGACTAGTAAACAGCTTAAAAGAAAAAAAATACATGTTCATATCAGTAAAAAAATGTTTAAAATTAAAAAGCATAGTAACAGAAACTGGCTACAAGAACATTAATACTAGTAAAGTTATACTTGACTGAGTGTCATCTTTCAACATAAAAAAAACAATTTTTAAGCAATTCAACAAATCAAACAGAATTGCAAAAAAGCAAAACACATGGAATCAGTCTTATCTCTTCCAATTTCAAATAAAATTTTCTATATATAGCCTACACAAAAACCAGTCAATCACAGCACACAAACATACTTTTCCAATAACATCCCTGATTTTGGAAACTAATACTGCAATGATTATAAATGGGGGGGGGGGGGCTTATTTAGACAGAACTTTTGTTGATACTCTGCACCTTTAGTTTATATTTACTACTGCAGAAAGATTTCATTTTTCTAATAAAATCTGACAGAAAAATCATTTAGTTGTCAAAATAGCACATTACATAAAATTATACCCAAAGAAATCCTAAATCACTTTACGTTTTGTTTCATGGAATATTCTTTATGAACATTTAGTCAACAGATAATACAAGGCTTTTATTTGCAAAAAATTCTAACAACAGCATTAAAGGTATAAATGGAGAAATGTATGAATCTGGACAATAGCAACATAAAGGAAGGTCAACAACTAAAAACCATCAAGGCTTTCTATCAATGCTTTTGTCTGTTCGTAATAATAACTTGCCAAAAAAAAAGCAAAAACATACAAATCCTGATATAGTATTTTTCTGTACTAGGTTTCCTATAGTAATGCATACTCCTAAAGCTTGTCATAATACAACTACAGCCAAGGGATGGTACTTGAAGACATGTCACCCTTTGACAATGATCCATAATTCATGCCAGTGATCCATAGTCTATTCAAAACTAGAGTCAGTTTGACATAACTGACTGAGCAGAAAAGCATAGCAGAAAAGATGTGGTAAGTGATACATCTTCATATTCCACTGTAGTTTATGTGCTTTGATAGTACCAGTCAGGATTTTGATTTACTCCTCTCTTGAAAACAACTTGTAGAAAAAAAAGAGCATCCAAACAAGCAAAAAGAAAGACAATTAGAAAGAGCAAAAGAGATTGAATATGTTGATGTAAGCAGAAATCCATGAATAGAAGTAAGATGGCAAAAGTTGTCCATAAATGTTGTTTCAAATACTCAGAGAGATTTTCAGAGATGTTGACTGTAGACATTTTCAAAAAATATTGGAGCGTAGGTAATTCTGCAGGAAACGCCTAGCGAAGACAGTTGTTTTCTAGGATTATAAAAAAAAAAGATTTATCACTCATGCAGAAAATTCTTAATAGTCCCTCACTATTTCTATCATTTCCTATTAGCTGAAGGAAAGAAAAAATCAAGTTCTGCCTGTCATTTTTGAGGTTTCCTTGGTGTCATCAAAAAGCTTGTAAGAATCTCAAATTCAAACAAGTCACACACTGGTATCATCAAAATGGAAAGCAAACTCCTCATAATGAAATTCAGAATTTACAGGTTAACTTTTGATTTAACAAACTCTAAGGTTTCCTACTATAGAGTCCTAGGCTACTATTACACAAAATCAAGCCCCTATAAGCATCTGAAAGCAGACATTTAGAAAGGAAAGGTTTAAGAAATGCATCAGTGCTTCACAAGATGAAATGCAAAAAAAGAGAATCCTCAGTTTCTAATAAATTTTACTAAGAAACCCTTTAGTGATGAAGTTGAAGTTTCATATCCTACAAAAATATCACTGTGCATAATGCAACAAGTTAAAGCAGCTGGAAAGTTACAAAAAAAGGAAAAAGCTGCAAAAGAAGAAGGATTTCATTTGTAAAGAAATGCCAAATATACAAAGTTAGAGATTTATTTAAAGCGATATCTTGTAAGATGAGATAAAAGGTCTACTTACTGAATCTAATGAAGAGCAACTGTCAAATTATTGGTCAAATAATTTAATGCGAAATTGAAAAGTAATTTGTTTTGTGAAAATTGTTGGAGGTCAAAAAATGTGCCATTATAGAGTAAATGACCTATACTCTATAACACTCTATAACAGGACTGCATGCAAAATGTGTTTGGTACAATTATTCTGCATATTAGATAGATAGACAAATAAGTGCATTTTAAACCCAAATATACGGCCATGAACACATTAAAATAACATAAATGAATATAATGAATGGGGGTGGGTGTTTAACCCCCCGAAAAATTCTTCCACGAAAAATACCCCCCCCCCCCTTCCTTCGGAAAATAACCCCGCGGAAAATACCCCCTCCTTGGAAAATACCCTCGTGCAAAAGTGCTAAGGAACGGGAAAAAGAGGAATTTACACAACAAAAGTATCTTAAAAACTTGAAAAAAAAACACAAATCCATTTGTGCTGAAAAGGCTTCCATATGATTTTCTGCAGTTTTTGGCAGTAGCAGGTGCCAAATTAAAAAAAAAAAAAAGAAAAACAATTTAGGCAAACAATCATCAAAATTAAGCTAAAACATATGGCACCAAAAAGTTTAAGAAGGTTTGGCTATCCTTTGAAAAGACAGTTGGCTTTGGGAACTAGGCCTAACACATTCTAAATTGTTTAAGTTTTTACAGACAAAAGCGTTGTCAAATTGTACAAGTTTGTTTTTCCTATCTTTCAAGTGTAAAACTACCACAAATCACCATTAACAAATAAATGAAACCCAAAATTAACAGAAATTATAATAGATATCCTAGTCAAACTCAAAACGAGCAAAAAGTAAAAGGAGTACACAACACCCATGCCTTCTTCAGACCAGAAAATAATTTGCACTTTACTTAAAAAAAAAAAAAAAAAATATGTATTGCCAGTTTCATATACATATTGTGATATCTATTTCTTATCATCTTAATACTTCTTTATTTGTTGAAGTCAAAAAAGTGAAAACATTTAAATGTATTTTGTTTTCAGTAAAGTGCAAATTACTTTCTGGTCTTGAGGAGGTGTGGGGGTTGTCAGCCCTACTCATGCTAATTGTTGCTATTTTCAGTTTGAATAGGTTATTTATTGTTATTTCTGTTCGTTTTGGGTTCAATTCATTTATTTATGGTGATTTGTGGTAGTTTTATGCTTGGAAAATTATTTGAAGTTATTTCTACTCATTTTTGGCTTAACAAGGCCATGGGCACTGGCAATGGGGACAGGGGGGCCATGGCCCCCATTTGGAAATTTGGGACTATATAGTAATTATAAGGAAACCAACAGAAAAAAAGCAGAATAGGGAAAAGCATGGAAAAAATGTTTGTTGTCCCATTGTTGGCTGCCAGCCAATAGATTTTGACCCATACTAAGGAGAAATATTAGTTCTAATTTGTGACTGAGCGACCCCTAACAAGTTTCCAACAAAACTTTTTTCTATATGATTTGGTTGGAGCAAAAAAAAAAAAAAAAAATTCTTCATAGTAATGAATGGTAAGTAAATAACAATCCTTGTCAATAACAGAAGTGTAAGAGCCTAGCTATTGATATCAATCATTCAAAGAATCAGCTTTTTATGGTAATCTTAAATACGTATTTGTTTACTAGTAATTAGTGCAGTTATTAGAACACAAGAAAGTTTGCATAATTATAGGAAACACAAGGAAAACAATTTAATAAGGGGCGATTTTGGTAAAAATATGCCGTCAACTTCTGATTGCATTGCAAGAGTATCCATGAGCTTTTACCCCCCAGAAAGTACCCCACCCCCCTCCAAAAAATACCCCCCCCGTGGAAAATAAGGCTTTCTAAATTTGAGAATTTTATTTGAATTTTATTTTTTTAATTTCCATAGGAGGAAGGAATTTTGGTACTTGTGTATTATATGGAACTCACTCAAGTTTATCCTGTGTAAAATTCGAGAACACATCAGTTTTTTGTTAGTTTCTTCATTACTTTATAAATAAATTTGAGCTATAGATTTGCACATTAGGGGGGGGGGGGGGGAAGCAAAGCAGGTCTGCATGCAAAATGTGTGGTACAAATATTTTGAATATTAGATAGATAGACAAATAAGTGTATTTTAAAGCCAAATATACAGCCATGAACACAGTAATATAACATAAATGAATATAGTGAATGGGGGGTGTTTAACCCCCAGAAAATGCCCGCCCCCCCCCCGACCCAAAAATCCCCCCCACGGCAAATACCCCCTCTTTTGAAAATACCCTTACGGAAAATACCCTCCCCCCTGTGGAAAATAAGATTTCTAAATTTGAAACTTCTATTTGAGTTCTTTTTTAGTTTTGTTGAAAAGTACTAAGGAAAGGGAAAAAGAGAAATTTACACAACAGAAGTGTCTTAAAAACTTAGAAAAAAAAATACAAATCAATTTGTGTTGAAAATACTTCGATATGAACTTCTGCAATTTTTGGCAGTAGTGGGTGCCAAATTAAACAAAAAAAAATGAAGAAGAAAAAAATTTGAGGCAAACAATCATCAAAATTAAGCTAAAACATATGGCACCGAAAAGTTCAAGAAGGTTTGGCTATCCTTTGAAAGGATAGTTCGCTTTGGGAACCAACACAATCTAAATTGTTTGAGTTTTTATGGGCAAAAGCCTTGTCAAATTCTACGAGTTTGTTTTTCTTATCTTCCAAGTGTAAAATTACCACAAATCACCATTAACAAATAAATTAAACCCAAAACTAACAAAAATTACAATAGATAGCCTAGTCAAACTCAAAACGAGCAAAAAGTAAAAGGAGTATGGCTGACAACACCCATGTCTTCTTCAGACCAGAAAATAATTTGCACTTTACTTAAAAAAAAAAAAATAATAACTGTGTATTTTCAGTTGGATATACATATTCTGATATCTATTCCTTATAGTCTTAATACTTCTTTATTTGTTGAAGTAAAAAAAGTGAAAATATTTAAAATGTATTTTGTTTTCAGTAAAGTGCAAATTACTTTCTGGTCTTGAGGAGGTGTGGGGGTTGTCAGCCCTACTTGTGCTAATTGTTACTATTTTGAGTTTGAATAGGTTATTTATTGTTATTTCTGTTCGCTTTGGGTTCCATTCATTCATTTATGGTGATTTGTGGTAGTTTTATGCTTGGAAAATTATTTGAATTTATTTCTACTCATTTTTGGCTTAACAAGGCCATGGGCACTGGCTAGGGGGGCAGGGGGGGCCATGGCCCCCATCTCGAAATTTGAGACTATATAGTAATTATAAGGAAACCAAAGGAAAAAAGCAGAATAGGGAAAAACCATGGAAAAAATGTTTGTTGCCCCATTGTTGGCTGCCTGCCAATAGATTTTGACCCCATACTAAGGAAAAATAAATATAAGTTCTAATTTGTGACTGAATGACCCCTATCACGTTTCCAACAAAACTTTTTTCTATATGATTTGTTTGGAGCAAAAAAAAAAAATTTTTTTCATAGTAATGAATGATAAGTAAATAACGATCCTTGTCAATAACAAAAGTGTAAGAACCTAACTATTGATATCATTCAGTCAAAGAATCAGCTTTTTATGGTGATCTTAAATATGTATTTGTTTACTAGTAATTAGTGCAGTTATTAGAACACAAGAAAGTTTGCATAATTATAGAAAACACAAGGAAAACAACTTAATAAAGGCCAATTTTTGGTAAAAATATGCTGTCAACTTTTGATTGCATTGCAAGAGTATCCATGAGCTAATGTTTGAAGCCACTATAATCAGAAGCGTTTCCCCTGGATGGAATGCTAAGTATTTCTGTATTTGCCCCTGAAAGGATACATTTTTTGTGTTTTATTATCAATTTCTTTTTTCTATGAGTGATTTTATTCATCTATTTTTCACTTTGAAAAAAATTAATTTTTTTACAGTTATGAAGTTCAAAGGTGTCAAATATACTGGCTTTTGGCATTCAAAGTTAAATTAAAAATATTGAATTAAAATTTTTTATTTGATTTTCTCAATCTTAGTTTTGATATTTTACTTTGAACAAACTACTTTGATAGTGTGTTACTTTTTATAAACAGTGAGTCAAAAGGCATTAAATATTTTGGTGTTTGATAACCAAGTTCAAAACTGTCAATATTGTTAAAAAATATCCATCCAACGCTTTGGCATTGCTCAACAGAACTTAATGCTGGGAGTTTGAATCTTAGTTTTTGTAAGTAGGCTATTGCTTTCTGTATTTTTTGTAACTACTTACTTTTTTTCATGCTTAAATACTTTAATTGACATACTTCCTCTATTGTCTTTAAAAAATTGTTTGCCTCTAATCTTCATTAAATAAAAAAAAAAAAAATAAGTTTTTTCAACTGAAAGTAAGGAGCAACATTAAAACTTAAAACGAAAAGAAATTATTACATATACGAGGGCGGTTGCCCCCCTCCTTAACACCTTGCTCTTCAAGCTACAGGTTTTTGGCACTTTGTTTCTTCTTAAAATTTCATCCTCTGGAAACTCTTTAAAATTGTCCCAGCAGAAAATTTGTCCTCCCACCCAAAAAACCTATGCATACTTCCCAATAACAAATAAAACAAAGGGGCGATTTTTATAACTTAAAAACCTTTCCCCAGGTACTGTAGGGGTTCCACATTGTTGCAGATATGAGCTTGAAACATCTACAGTAGGGTTCTTTGATATGCTCAATCTGATGGCATTATTTTCATTAAAATTATGACTTCAAGGGGGTCTTTCCCTTTTTTCTGAAAATCTAACAAATTTTCCAAGGCTTGTAGCTTTTGATGGGTAAGACTAAACTTAATGAAACTAATATATTTAGATTCAGCATTATAAGCCAATTCTTTTGATATTTCTATTGGTATCACAATTCTGTTTTTTAGAGTTTTGGTTATTATTGAGCCAGGTTGCACAGTTTCATGAAATGTAATTTAACAAATAGAAAAGGTTTTTAAACTAAATTAAGGAGCAAGTTTAAAACTTAAAAAAATATAAATCACTCTGTATATAAGGGGGACTGTCCCCTTTTTGACACCTTGCTCATTAAAAAAAATTTTTAGTGCTTTGAAATTTTTTTTTTCAATTGCAAATTTTCTAAAAAAAAAATTGGAAAAAAGCAAAACTTCACAGTAAAGAGTAAGGAGCTAAGGAGGAGACAGTGCCCTTCATACAAAGAATAATCTGTTGAAACAGGTTTCAAATCTGTTCCTTGCCTTCAGTTGAAAATCTCTTTTTTTATTTAATTTCTGATTGTTTTCCATATTATACCCAGGCCTAACCAAAATATAATTTAAGGTACCAGTCTCTTAAGTCCCTGGTCAATTGCTTTTCAAATGTGTAAATCAGCAATTGTACATTGATTAGTACCATTCTATGTTTAAATTTGCAATTTCAATTTTGGATAAAATTTGAATATACTTAAAAAATTGGCAATGATTAGTTATTTTGGTGAAAAGTCCTTGTTAATATTATTACTAAAGAATTTTGGTTGGAAGAAAAGGAGGATTATAGTTTGGATAGATGAAAATTCAGTGAGACTATTGATCTTCTACATAACTGAAGCCATCACAACCTCTACAATAGGACTTTCTTATTGGTAAATACATTATGTATATTTTTTCTTAAATACATTGAAGTACTTCATATAAATGAAAAAGAAAAATATTACCATTTGTCAAAACTTAATTGTCTATCTATCTAGCATGCAGAATAAAACACATTTTGCAGCAGAGCTGCTATGCTTACTCTCCCCCTCCCCCCCCATGTGCAAATCTATAGCACAAATTTATTTCTAAAGTAATCAAGAAACTAACAAAAAACTGGTGTGTTCTGGAATTCTACACAGCATAAACTTGAGTGAGTGGTGCATAACACAAGTACTGAAATTCCTTCCCCCTATGGAAAATAAAAAAATAAAACTCAAACAAAATTCTCAAATTTGGAAAGCCTTATTTTCCACAGGGGGGGGGGGGTATTTTTTGTGTGGGATATTTTTTGTGGGGGGGGGGGGGTTTTTTCCGGGGGGGGGGGGTATTTGCTGGGGGATAAATGCCTAGAACTGTTAAGATAACAATTCTTACTTCTTGGGTCTAATATTCAGAGTTACTGTAGTTATCAAATTTTGACTATGATTCAACTATACTCCTGCCCCCCCTAATTTTCAAACATATAGCCCAAATTATATAGGCTATTTCCCATGTTTTTCTGGTTCTTCTTTTTGTCAGCATCAATTCAATTTAGTGGTTTATACAATAGTGACACATGGCAAAATGCATGGTAAATATATAATTTGGGCTATATATTTGCACATTGAGCGATAAAGTACAATGAAAATGCAGTCAAAATATCTTAACAACAATTATTCTGCATAGACTAGGCTATTATGAAGGGATATCCACTCTTTGACTATTGGAAAAAATTAGTTTATAAGCTTATATAAAATGGTACAATCCAATCTCCTTATAATTAAAGATATTTTTGCCATCTAGTTGGAAAATTTTGCCAGTCCCTATAGGAGAAATCTATATTTGCCAACTAGTTCACAAGAAATGTTTCCCCAGCAAAACTTTTATTTTCTATCCAGTCGACTAATAACTTCTCCCCAGCAACACTTTATTTTGCCAACTAGCTGGAAAGAAACATTGTCCCAGAAAACAATTCATTTTCCAACTTGTTGACTAATAACTCATCCCCAGCAATACTTAATTTTGCCAACTAGCTGGAAACAAACATTGCTCCAGAAAACAATTTATTTTCAACTAGTTGACTAATAACTTCTCCCCAGCAACACTTAAATTTGCCAACTAGCTGGAAACAAACATTGGCCCAGAAAACTATTCATTTTCCAACTAGTTGACTAGTAATTTCTCCCCAACAAAACTTTATTTTTTCAATAGGCTTTCACCCTAGCCTGTGTATTATAGGCAGTGCTACTTGAAACTGTGAGTGCACACATCTCTAAGAATAGAAGGGTAAATTAGTCAAATTTCCAAATAATGGTAAAATTTCAGTTTTGCAGCACTTCTCAAAAAATGTGGTAGGCTAATAAAAATAACAATGTTCTTATATCATGCTCTTTTTCAATATATTAGTTGTTATCCTGACAACAAAGCAACACTCCCTCCCTGATGATCTCATCAATATATACAAAACTAAAAGAATATTCCAAAAAGTGGATGACAATTTGCTAGATCCTTTCTATAGAAATTGCCAACAGATTGTTCTGGGTACCCAGCTGACTGACCATATTCCAAACAGTAGGCTGTACAAAAAATGTGGTTCAATCCTACTTTCTAGGGCTATAATGAAGGAAAGGTTGAGATGGCTAGGGCACATTCTGCAGATGAAGGATGACAAATTGCCAAAGATTTTCCTTTTTGGCCAACTGTCTATGGCTAAAAGGAAAGCAAGTTGTCCTTGTCTGGGGTGAGAGGATGTCATAAAGAAAGATTTAAGGGAAATGGGAACTTCCTCAGAGGGGAGAAGTTACTAGTTGGATAATGAAATGTTTTCTGGGGCAATGTTTGTTTCCAGCTAGTTGGCAAAATTAAGTTTTGCTGGGGAGGTTATTAGTCAACTAGTTGGAAAAGGAAAGTTTTGCTGCAGCAACATTTAGCCTATTGTAAACTAGTTGGCAAATATAGATTTCTCCTATACAGATGGGCCAAATTTTCCAACTAGATGACGAAAATGTTTTTCATTATAAGGAGATTGGATAGTACCATTTGGTATAAGCTTATAAAGTAATTTTTTCCAATAGTCAAAGGGTGGAGTCCCATTATGAAGTAACCAAAGAACTGTTTTCTTGTCATGTTTCCTTCTCAATAGCCCCAATTCTAGGCTCATAACCATCCATTTTCAAGTTTTGAGTACTACTTATTCCTATTTTACAGATAAGGGCTTTTTAACACTCTGTTCAGTAAGAAAATATGTTACCTGCAGAATTCATAACAAGTTGATTTGAATTTTTTTGTATCTTTTACTAATACTGCCAAGTGAATATAGATTCCTCAGGATCAAAGAGTTGGTTTTGATTCTACAATAAAGAATGTTATCTGCCCATGATGAAAATAAGGAAGGAGTGGGCCTTTTTTCCAATTTTTTTTCTCCTCAGCTAGTTCGACACTGGAAAATCATAGACAGCAGTTTAATGGCTCATTTTAAAGGAAATTGCTATATCTATTGTCTTTTGTAATTAAAAACAAAACAGTCTTTAAAATAGGATCAATTTTTATGAAAAACTCCATTTTTCTATAGCATTGTAGTATATAATGTTATCAACCTCTTATTGCATACAAAAATGAAAATAGTATTTTTAACATTATAAAAAGCCTGTAGATGTACTTATGTAAAATGCAGTAATTCATTTATGATTTAAAAAAAACTGACTTGTCAACCAAAACTAGATTAACTGAAAATTTTAAATAACTAAAAGAAAATTCCAAAAAGTGGATGACAATTTGCTATATGCTTTCCATAGAAATTGTCAACAGGTTGTTCTGGGTACCCAGCTGACTGACAATATTTCAAATAGTAGGCTGTACAAAAAATGTGGTTCAATCCTACTTTCTAGGGCTATAATGAAGGAAAGGTTGAGATGGCTAGCCTAGGGCACATTCTGCAGATGAAGGATGACAAATTGCCAAAGATTTTCCTTTTTGGCCAACTGTCTAGGGCTAAAAGGAAAGCAAGTTGTCCTTGTCTGGGGTGAGAGGATGTCATAAAGAAAGATTTAAGGGAAATGGGAACTTCCTGAGAGGGGAGAAGGGTCAATATCTACCAAATCATATTATTGAGTAAGGACTGAAGTGAATGCACCATTTGATGCCTTTTTTTATGTTGATTATGAATATAATAAGCATTTCTATTGGAAATGAATTTCAGCCCCCCCCCTATATATGCCAATTCAGGGTTAGGTTGGGTTAGGTATAGCCTATATAGGGGGGGGGGGGCTGAAATTCATTTCCCATAGAAATGCTTATTATATTCGTAATCAGCATAAAAAAAGACATTGAATGGTGTATTCACTTTATTCCTAACTCAATAATATGATTTGGTAGATAATTATAAGGAGATTGGATAGCACCATTCGGTATAAGCTTATAAAGTAATTTTTTGCCAATAGTCAAAGGATGGAGTCCCATTATGAAGTAACCAAAGAACTGTTTTCTTGTCATGTTTCCTTCTCAATAGCCACAATTCTAGGCTCATTACCATCCATTTTCAAGTTTTGAATACTACTTATTCCTATTTTATGGACAAGAGCTTTTTAACGCTCTATTCAGTAAGAAAATGTGTTACCTGCAGAATTCATAACAAGTTGATTTGAATTTTTTGCCTTTTTTGCTAATATTGCCAAGTGAATATAGATTCCCACTCTGCCAAAAATTAAATCTTGTTGAAAATGTTCAGAAAAATTTTCAAAGATGTTCACATTTTCAAAAAATATTGGAATGTAGGCAATACTTTAGGACAAGCCCTGCACAGGTAGTTTATGATTTTCATGATCAAAAAGGTTAGAAAAAAAGAAAAAGTTGTGTCACTCATGCAACAAATTTTCATTATTCTTTCACTATTTCTATCATTTCCTAACAGCTGAAGCAAAGAAAAATTAATTTCTCCCTGGTTATTTTTTCAGGTTTGCTTTGGGTTACGAAAAATCTTATAAGCTTGTTTTTTTCTAACATGTTCTAAATTTGTCTGCTATAGAATCTTAAGCTATTTTTGCACAAAATTACGCATCTGGAAGCAGACTTTTAGCTAGGGTTGCCACTCAGCAGGTTTATTCGGTACCACTTTGGGGGGGGGGGGGGCGAAATAGTGTCACTTTCAAATAAAAAGTGTCATTTTCAAACAATTTGTCGCTTCTTCTCTTCTTCTATTTAACAGCAGGCGGGCTTTTCAGTAATACTATTTAGCCCTTTTCCTTTTGCTTCACTCTGTGGGCTACAGAGCTACTGGCTTGATTGCCTCATATTTATTAGATATTTTCAGATATCTTTCAGTAGATCTTTCGACTCTAGGAGTTCAATTATGAGATGATAGATTTCGATTTCTATGCTCTGTGTGCAGGTATAGTTGGCTAGGCTCTTGGCTGATAGTGAGATTTTGTGGTGTTTGAAGCATTTTAACAGTTTACAAAGCAAGGTATGTTGTGCAGGCGTCAGCATATTACATTCAAATAGGCAATGGTCAATTGTTTCATTATTCATATTACAATGCCTGCAAAGAGGGGACAGGGGAATTGAACCACTTGAATTAGAAAACTTATACGAGAATGCAAGAAAATTTATTCCATTTGTTCCAGAACGAATTCTATGATAAATTTTAGAAAAATACTTATTGGGAAAGGGGGAAAGGATAGGATTATTCCTGTTAAAATTAATATCTGATAGTCTCCATCGGTAAATATCTCTAATCGGGATTGGTCTCCCACTTGGCTGGTCAATATTTATAGCATTTTTTGCTATTTCATCAACCTGATGATTACCACTTATGCCAGAGTGGCTAGGAATATACTGAAAATAAGTTCTTATGCCACTTGAAGCAAGAT
This sequence comes from Artemia sp. Kazakhstan ARC1039, assembly GCA_029168905.1. Classification (NCBI taxonomy): domain Eukaryota; kingdom Metazoa; phylum Arthropoda; class Branchiopoda; order Anostraca; family Artemiidae; genus Artemia; species Artemia sp. Kazakhstan ARC1039. Next base: position 76,590 of record JAQQPU010001057.1, read on the forward strand.
TATCTATAATACTGAGACAATGATAAGTGTCAATGTCCAACTTATACTGAGGAGCTGAGGCCAGCAACTCAAGGCTTGATAAAGAGTCGGAATATACAATAATATTATTTGAAATTGCAATCAAAGGTTGGTTTTTCTTAAGGTGTTCTAATGCCATGATTACGGCATTTAACTCAGCAGACATTATAGATAAATTATTATATAATATCTCGCCCATTGCAATATTCAGGTGAGGAAGGGAAGCACCACTTGCTACCTTCTCATTCATTTTTTACCCATCAACAAATATTTGGAAGTGATTTTTATAGGTAATTGTATTAAGTTCAGCAAATTTTTTCTGGACAAAAGCAATGGGGGTTAAATCTTTATTCCACTTTGAGAAATCAGTATTTATTATGGGAATTGACCAATTCCATGGAGGGGATTGGGGGGAAGTAGGTGCAATAGACTTTGCCGGTAGGGGGAACTTCTTCTGAATATTGGCATACTCATCTGCAATGCCTCTATACATGGATGGATTTCTTAACCAATTATGTAGGGTGTGTGAGCTATTTGATTCAATTTTTGTAAGATGTTTTGTCAAGAGAAAGCTCTCCATAAGCAGAAACTTGGTGCTTGTGGGTTTCCTAAGACCAAATATTTGACGTATTATATCATTTTGTGTTGTTTCAATTTTATGCATCTGGGTCTTTGCACATGCACCATAGACAATGAGCCCATAGTCAATAGGGTCTTATATGTGATTTATAAAACTGGAGTAAGGTTTTCTTCTTACAGTCCCAGGGTGTGGAAAGAAGTCTTTTTAGTATATTTGTTTTTCTATAGCATTTTTTTATTGTGTTTGAAATGTGGACTTGGAAATTAAGTTTTTGGTCAAGCATGAGACCTAGGTAATTAATATGATTATCTTCTGGAATAGTTGTTCCATTTAGAGTTAGTTTTGCATTAACATGGTTTCGCTTTCGGTGAAATTGGATTATTTTTGACTTGGTAGGTGCAATGGGTAAATCTGAATGTTGAGAGAATTTTACAAATTGGAAAAGTAACTTTTGCAGATTTGACTGTGCTATCTCAAAGGTGTTGCCAGATGACCATAGCACCAGATCGTCAGCATATTGTAGATTTGTTTGGGGGAGGTTCATGTCCCAGAGATATAGGGCAAAGAGGAGGCAACTGAGGACTGCTCCCTGAGGTATGCCTTTGGTTATTGTCTTTTGGGGTGAAAAGGCTGAACCAACACAAACAATGAAACTTCGCACTTCTATGAAGGATTTTATAAAAGATACTAGCTTGGGGGGGGTACTCCAAGGTTTGCAAGTTTGTTTAAAAGGATTTGGTGGCTCACATTGTCATATGCCCCTTCAAAATCTAGGAAAGCTGCAACTAGGACATTATTTTTTGAGAAGGATTCATTTCTTGAATTTGTTAGCAAAATGAAAGCATCTGTTGAGGAGTGGTGTTTCCTGAATCCAGTTTGAGTGTGAGGGATCATATTATTTTTTTCAACAAACCAGAGGAGTCTGTAATAGATCATTTTCTCCATTATTTTCCCTATCACAGGAGTAATCATTATGGGCCTATAGGACTCAGGGTTATCTTTGGGTTTATTTTTCTTTAGGATTGGTAGGAGGGACGAACATTTCCAAATATTGGGGAACATAGAAGATGCCCAAGCGTGATTATGACAATTTCGCAGTTGTTATAATCACGCATGTGGGTTGAAAATGGACTAGTTATATACTCGGATCCTGGGCCTGGTTGGTAACTTGGGTTCATAGGAATTGGGGACATTTTGCTTCGATTATTTGATGTTAGCTTATTAACAAAAAGAGTTGCAAATAGCTTAGCTTTTTCATTATCATTGTCATAATGAGTATTATTATGTATAAGCTCATACAGGAGTGGGTTGGGGGAAGTATTTTTCCCACAGATGTGGCTTATGACTTTATGTATAATTGGCTCATGTGTTTCTCTGGAGAGATTATTTGCAAAATTATTCCAGTATTTACATTTAGCATCTATTATAGTCCTCTTTAGATTAGATTCTGCTTCTAATTTTTTTAAATATGTAGTAGTTGATGGTTTTTTTATGAATGCTCTCCTAGCTGCCTTTTTTGTTCTCCATTTATTTTGGCACTCATTTGTCCGCCATGCTTTAGGAATGTGTTTAGGGAAGGTTTTCTTGGGTGTTGTCCTGGGGATAGCATGATTAGCTGTATTTATTAGTAAAGATGCCAAGACTTCAGCATGTGTGTCAACTGTTGTGTTTGAAATGCATGAAATTTGGGTGAAACTTGAAATTTCATCATTTAGCTTATTTTGGAACATAGACCAATTTGCTTTAGTGTTGATATATTTGGAGGTATGTGATAGAGTTTCAGCAGGTTCATTTAGGGAGCAAACTATAGCAAAGTGATCAGTATATAGACTGTCAATTTTATTTATATAAATTTTATTCAAAATGTTTAACGACACAATTTTTAGGTCAATTGTGGAGAATCTGCCACTTTTGGGGTTGAAATATGTATTCAGGTTTGGAGGGCTAGCAACAGCTAATTCAGTATTATTTGAAGTCATATGCTCAATCAATTTACCAGCTTTATTTGCTGGTGTATTCCCCCACAAAAGGCTGTGGGCAATGAAATCTCCACAAATAATGATATTTTTTAACATATTAGAATTATTTATACGAGGGCAATTCAGAAACTAACCTCCGGTTGATTGAAAAAAATACACCAAGTTAAGTAAAAATATTTTAATATATATATCTTACAACTACATCTTTGCACTATTTTTGACATAGTCTCCATAACGATTGAGGCACTTATCGTATCTCTTCACAAGCTTTGAAATTGCTTCTGCATAAAAATCACCCGCTTGTGCCTTGAGCCAGCCTGTGACCGCATCTTTGAGCTCTTCGTCGTCATCAAACCGCTGGGACCCGAGCCATTTCTTCATATGCATGAAGAGGTGATAATCGCTTGGCGCCAGATCTGGGCTGTAAGTTGGATGGTTGAAAACGTCCCACTTGAAAGACTCAAGAAGGACTGTTGTTCTGCGAGCAGAGTGAGGACGGGCGTTATCGTGGAAAAAAAACGATACCAGAAGTCAGCATACCACGGCGTTTGTTCTGTATAGCCCGTCGTAATGTTTTTAGTGTTTCACAGTACACGTCTTGATTAATGGTCGTCCCACGTTCCATGAATTCAACCAACAACATCCCTTTGGCATCCCAAAACACCGTTGCCATCAGTTTTCTGGCAGAAAAATCTTGCCGGGCTTTTTTTGGTTTGGTAGGCGAATCTGAATGTGCCCACATCTTTGACTGTTCTTTTGTCTCAGGGTTCACGTACTTAATCCAGGTTTCGTCACCGGTCACGATTCTGTTTAACAATGGTTCTCCTTCGTCCTAATAACGTGACAGAAAGTCTAATACAGAGGCCATTCTTTGAGTTTTGTGGTGGTCGGTCAGAATTTCGGGCACCCATCGTGCACAGAACTTACGGTAACCCAATCTGGCTGTCACTATCTCGTACAAAAGAGTCTTAGAAATCTTTGGAAAATCAGTAGACAACTCCGCCATTGTGAAACGTCGATTTTCACGAACTTTTGCATCAACTGTCTGAACGAGTTCGTCAGTCACCAAGGATGGTCTACCACTCCTCTCTTCATCATGAACGTTTTCTCGTCCACTTTTAAATAAACGTACCCATTCACGGACAACTCCTTCACTCATAACTTTTGGTCCGTACATGGCACAAAGCTCACGATGAATAGCTGCTGCAGAGTATCCTTTGGCCGTAAAAAACCTTATAACAGCACGCACTTCACATTTGGCGGGATTTTCTATTGCAGCACACATTTCAAACTACCACAATAACTAAACTAGCGCAGGTACGATGTTCACTCGACTACGGCTTGATGCCGACTGATACCAATTGATACCAATGCAATCAACATCATTTGCAAAATCTGGAAAATTGATGCCACAGAATTATATATTATTTTTAACGAATAAAGCTACTCCACCTCCTTTTCTCTCTGGTGATCTATCCTTTCTCCGGATAGTATATCCCAGAGACTTAATTTGTTGATTTTGGGTTAAATGAGTTTCCTGGAGGCAAGCAATATTAATGGAATTATTATTCATAAAAGATATTAGTTCATTTAGCTTATTTTCTGTGAGTGATCTTACGTTCCACTGGAGTATTGATATGTATTGTGTTGTTGGTTTATTTTTCATATGACTTTGTAACAATGTTCAGTTTTGTTAAAAGTAAAGCAAGATTTTTTTTTTGCTTGAATGAGTACATCATCAGGGATGTAGATTTTTGCCAATTCTGCAGTGATTTTGTTTTCTGTAGTTGATGTATGTTCATGGCCTGAACTGCATTACAGTTTAGAATGAATAAGCATATATTTGGGAATTGCATGTTTGGTTGTGCATCCTGTTTGTCAGTTAAGGGATTAATTCCTGGTAGTGTTTCTGGTTTGTTTCTTCTTGGGAGGGGTGGCCAGGCTCACCTCATCTCACCGGACAAGGAGGCTTGTTGACTTGGTGATTCCTTCTGATAGGGATGTGAGCTAGGGGGCTTAGAGGATGTTGTTTTATACGGGGAACTTGATGCATTGGGGGCGTTTGACTTGGGGGTTTTGGTTGGTTTCATTACGGGCTTTATTTGGTATTGTTGGGCAGCATTTGATTCCATTGCTGCAAAGGGGTATGGAATGGCCTTCTCTGTTGCTATTTGGAGTGTTAGTGCTCTTTCCTTATATGCAGGGCATAGTGATTTGTGGATTCATGTGGGCCTTTGCAATTGATACATGTAGGCTGAGTGTTGTTGCAAGTTGTCAACTCTTTAAGATGGAATGCTTTACAATTACTACACTCTAGAAGAATTTCATTGCATTTGTTTGTTGTGTGTCCCAGTTTGAGACACTTCTGACACTGGATAGGCTTGGGTTTGTATTCCTTGTGTGGTTTCATTTGCCCAAATAGGAATAACTTTTCTGGGATGTTAATTTTTTCCTTCAGTGTAAATAAGAAGAATCTACTTGTTTTTAGGCCATTAGAGTTAGGTTTACCAAGTTGGGTAACATCTTCAACTGGGATTGTGTTTCCAGCCCTATCTGAGAGCCCTTCTTTTAAATCCTGAATGGGTATTTCTGAGGGAACAATATAAACTACTATTTTTGTTGGGGATTGTTTTGGGTTCTATTTAGATGCATTAATTGGGGTATTCAGAAGGGATTTTAGATTAATTATTGTGTCTGCTGATTTCTGATCTTGGACAGCTATTAGCAGAGATCCATCACGGTGAATATTAAGAGAAAACATTGATTTTATCAATTTGAAAGTTGCAACTCTTATTGCAGTAATCTTTTTTATTTCAAAGGGGGTAATAGGAGACATTTTAAGGTAAATTCGAAAGTTTTTGGAGGGAGGATCTTGGGCAGGGAGAGGGGAAATGCTTTTGATTGGGGAGATTTTTTTTGCTTTTTTTAGAGCTTCTAGAAAGGACCTCTTGAAACCCATTATCATCATTTATAGTGACATTGACCCCTACACTCATCATTGTCCTATTCTCAGAATTGGAGCTATCATGTGAACTTTGCGATAGTGATCTTGACCAGCCAGAATGGGTATCACTTTCACTGGTATTTGGGGTGGGATCTGGGGGGACTTTTTTTTGGAGGACTTCTAAGCATTGCCTATTGGAAAAAGCTTTAAACTAAAACAAAACTAAAACAAGAAAGTATATTACAATGATAACAAACCGCCTGCACTCTACTATGGGGAAAATTTCAGGATCAAAAGAAACACCAAAGTTTGGCCCTGAGGAGGATTTGAGCACGATTGGTTCGGTACAACTACTAAATTAATTGAGATAATAATTCACAAGAAATTTATTTTAAATTTATTAAGATCAGATCAAAATAAAAAGTGCACCATTAGATCTGCCTGGTCTGAAATCCTTGCATAGAAAACTTTCTGTAATTTGGCTTGAACAGCAAGGGAAATATATCGGCTTGAAAATCAAGAAAAGTGGCGGCTACTAGAATATTCTGCCTAAACGGAATATTTTTTTTCTTTCTTCTTTCTTTCCGCTTCTTCTTCTTCTTCTTCTTCTTTCCGCTGGCGACGCTTCGCGTCGATTTCTTCTTCTTTTTCTTAAAATACCAAACCTTCTGGAGTCCACTTCGGTCTCCTTTTGGCTTCACGATGATTTTCAATCTACAGGGGGTGATGGGTCAGGAATAAATTTTGCTACCATCTATGTGAACTACTCGCAGATATTGTTATGTCTTAAAAACTCGAAAATACTTTAGTATAGATGTCTTTCAGTGTTAGCTGGTAGGTTTGAGAGCAGCAACCCGTTCATGTCAGGCTGTAACTTTGCCCTACTGAAGATTCTCCTAATGTTACTTCTGGCTGGATGCACTAACATTCAAAAATCAGGTGGTTCAAGGTTTCTGGAAATGAGTTGCAAAATCTGCAATATGGGTCGGTTCGAGTATGCCAAATAAACTCCTCTTTCCTCAGGATCAAAGAGTTGGTTTTGATCTGGGTTGCAGCGGTAGCTAGCAACCTAGCAAGAGAGGATCACGACCAATGTTAAGAAATATAAAAAGCCATAGCTCCTAAAAAAGGAGTCAGATCAAAACAAAAAGTACACCATTAGAACCGCCTTGTCCGAAAACTCTGTATAGGAAACTTTCTGTCATTTGGGTTGAACAGCAAGGGAAATATATTGGCTTGAAAATCAAGAAAATTGACTTTAACCACGTTATTCTCCACAAACGGCATATTTTTTTCTTTCTTTTTTCTTTTCCACAGATAGCGTGGCACTGAAACATCGTAGAGAGTTTTTCAATGGCTCATTTTAAAGGAAATTAATTGGGTTAAAAATATTTTGTAAGTAAAATAAATTATTTCTAAGAGAGAACAATTTTTTCCAATAAAAACTGCATTTTTGATGTCTTTTCATACTGCAGTCTTTTCAAAGATATTTGATTTTTTACATAAATCATGATCGTATACCAGCGGTAAAATTTGAACACACGCCTCCAAAGAGATTACATTAAAAGACAATTATTGGATATCCGGGTTGCAGCGGTAGCTAGCAACCTAGTAAGAGACGATCACGACCAATGTTAAGAAATATAAAAACCCATAGCTCCTAAAAAAGAAGTCAGACCAAAACAAAAAGTACACCATTAGAACTGCCTTGTCCGAAACCCATGTATAGGAAAATGTCTCTCATTTGGCTTGATCCGGGTTGTAGCGGTAGCTAGCAACCTAGTAACAGACGATCACGTCCAATGTTAAGAAACATAAAAACCCCTAACTCCTAAAAAAAAGTCAGATCAAAACAAAAATTACACCATTAGAACCGCCTTGTCCGAAACCCCTGTATAGGAAATTTTCCGTCCCTTGGCTTGAATAACAAAGAAAATATATTGGCTTGAAAATCAAGAAAATTGACTTTAACCACGTTATTCTCCACAAACGGGATATTTTTTTCTTTCCGCTTTTTCTTCCTCCTCAGCTAGCTGGGCATTGGAAAATCATAAAGAGCTGTATAATAGCTCATTTTAAAGGAAATTGCTACATCTAGTCACTTTTGTAATTAAATATAAAATACTTTTTAAAGTAGAATCAATTTTGTAAAAAACACTGCAATTTTGATGTATTTTCATACTGCAGTCTTTTCAAAGATATTTGAATTTTGAAGCAATCAAGCAATTTCATGGTAATGGACTCTATAGTAACAATAGCCACTTGTCTCAATAGTAACCGGCACTCTAAAGAACGAAATTTTGATACCAATAGATACACCAAAGCAAACAGTTCGTGATAACGAACTGTATGTTGTATAGTAAGAGTGACTCAATTAAGTTGTATAGTTGTATATGTTGTATAGTAAGTATTTGTCAATTAAGTTTTTTATTTTACAATAAAAGACGATCGTTGGAATAACAAACAATTGCATACATTGGAATTAGCTAGCTACTTGATTGTTTGAGACTCGTCTCTTACTATTTCAAAGAAGAAAAAGCCGTAGGCTTTTTCCTGTGTGTAATCATGTTAAAATAAAGAACGACACCTAGCCCATGTTAACTGAAACATAAATAGGGATTATGTATTTTCCATCAGTATCTGGGTTGCAGCGGTAGCTAAAAACTGGGTTGCAGCGGTGTCCCTAGGTTAGGTTAGGTTAAGTTAAAGTTAGGTTAAGTTAGGTTAGGTTAAGTTAACCTAAAAATAGAGTCAGATCAAAATGAAAATAAATCATTAGATCCAGGTTGCAGCGGTAGCTAGCAACCTAGTAAGAGACGATCACGTCCAATGTTAAGAAATATAAAATCCAATAGCTCCTAAGAAAAGAGTCAGATCAAAACAAAAAGTACACCATTAGAACCGCCTTGTCCGAAAACCCTATATAGGAAACTTTCCGTCCCTTGGCTTGAACAGCAAGGGAAATATATTGGCTTGAAAATCAAGAAAAGTGGCAGCTACTACAACATTCTGCCTAAACGGGCTATTTTTTTTCTTTCTTTCTTTTTCTTTTCCAAAGATAGCTTGGCACTGGAACATCGTAGAGAGTTGTGCAATGGCTCATTTTAAAGGAAATTAATTGTGTTAAAAAATTTTTGTAACTAAAATAAATTATTTCTAAAAGAGAACAAATTTTCCACTAAAAACTGCATTTTTGATATATTTTCATACTGCAGTCGTTTCAAATATATTTGATTTTGCATTAAAAGACGAAACATATCTGATTGATATAGATTCATTATTATAATAATCTGCGATGCAGGCAGTATCAACCAGTTCATGGTAACAAACATTTTAGTAAGAGCGAGTCGTCTCAATAGTAACCGAAACTCTAAAAAATACTAAATTTTTTTACCAATAGATACATAAAAAAATAAGATTCATATGCTGATTTTAGATACACAAATTTCATCAAGTTTAGTCTTACCCATAAAAAAGTTACAAGCCTGAAATATGCCTTATTTTTGAAAAAAGGGAAAGAAAGATCATGCCAGAAGTCCGGGTTGCAGCGGTAGCTAGCAACCTAGTAAGAGACGATCACGTCCAATGTTAAGAAATATAAAAACCCATAGTTCTTAAAAAAGAGTCAGATCAAAACAAAAAGTACACCATTAGAACCGCCTTGTCCGAAACCCCTGCATAGTAAAATTTCTGTCCCTTGGCTTGAACAGCAAGGGAAATATATTGGCTTGAAAATCAAGAAAAGTGGCAGCTACTACAACATTCTGCCTAAACGGGATATTTTTTTCTTTTTTTCTTTTTTTTTCTTTCTTTGTATCCAGAGATAGCTTGGCACTGGAACATCGTAGAGGGTTGTTCAATAGCTCATTTTAAAGGAAATTAATTGGGTTAAAAATCTATAGTAACTAAAATAAATTATTTCTAAAAGAGAATAAATTTTTCCACCAAAAACTGCATTTCGATGTCTTTTCACACTGCAGTCTTTCAAATATAATCGCATACCAGCGGTAAGAATTGAACCCACGCCTCTGAAGAGACTGGTGGCTAACACAAGTGCCTTGGACCACTCGGCCAGGCTGCCTCTCATAAATAAATATATATGTGAATTTGGGTTGCAGCAGTAGCTAGCAACCTAGTAAGAGACGATCAGTCCAATGCTAAGAAATATAAAAACCCAAAACTCCTAAAAATAGAGTCAGATCAAAACAAAAGTACATCATTAGAAATACCTTGTCTGAAACCCTACTAGATAAATAATGAACGTCATCATAGTTTTATATTAGAGCTATGACGTGAATAGAGTGACGTCATAATTAGTATATAAGGAAAGTCAAAACTGAAAATTCTCTCATTCTTGATTAGAATAATGGTTAGATCAAAGCAGGCTATACGCAAGTTGAAGAAAGAGTACTACACAAACAACAGAGATAGTAACTTGAAAAGAAAAAAGCAAAAGTATTCAACCGACCAGGTGTATCGAGAAGTAATAATTGAGAGAGCAAAACAAAGGTATTCAACCGACCAGGCGTATCGAGAAGTAAAAATTGAGAGAGCAAAAGAAAACAGCAAGATGTGTTATCACAATGATGAAGATTATAGACATGCAAAAATTGAGACAGCCAAACAAAAGATCAAGGAACGGTATGGTAATGATGAACATTACAGAGAAGCAAGAATTGAGCAGGCTAAACAAAAGATCAAGGAGCGTTATCACAATGATAAACTTTATAGAGAAGCAACAATTGAGCAGGCTAGACAAAAGAGCAGGGAACGTTATCACAATGATGAAGATTATAGACATGCAAAAATTGAGACAGCCAAACAAAAGATCAAGGAACGGTATGGTAATGATGAACATTACAGAGAAGCAAGAATTGAGCAGGCTAGACAAAAGAGCAGGGAACGGTATGATAATGATGAAGATTACCGAAACAAACATAAGAAAAAAGTTGCTACCAGAATAATGGGTAGATACTGGGGTGACAAAAGCTATAATGAAAAAATTAAATTCTCTGCGAGGTTGTACCGAAGAACGCATAAGGACAAAGGGAAAAATTACATTCAGAAATACAAGAAGATGGCAAAAATGCAGGCTGATCTTCGTAAATTGAGAAACATTTTACGCATGTTTTACCAGGATCACGAAAAGTATTCAAAATTACAGATTAAAATTCTCTTTGAAAGAGCGGATGCTGTTGAAAAGTCGGCTAGAAATAGTATCATAAAGAAAGACCTCTTGCCTATACTAAAATTTATAGGCCACTTAATTATAGTATAGGTTAGTAATTCAACAGATAGCATGGCACTGGAACAACGTAGAGAATTGTTGAATGGTTCATTTTAAAGGAAATTAATGAGGCTATCCGGGTTGCAGCGGTAGCTAGCAACTTAGTAAGAGACGATCACGTCAAATGTTTTTTCCGGGTTGCAGCGGTAGCTAGCAACCTAGTAAGAGACGATCACGTCCAATGTTAAGAAATATAAAAACCCATAGTTCCTAACAGAGGAGTCAGATCAAAACAAAAAGTACATCATTAGAACCGCCTTGTCCGAAACCCCTGTATAGGAAACTTTCTGTCCCTTGGCTTGAAGAGCAAGGGAAATATATTGGCTTGAAAATCAAGAAAAGTGGCAGCTACTACAACATTCTGCCTAAACGGGATATTTTTTTCTTTTTTTTTTCTTTTTTCTTTCTTTTCCACAGATAGCTTGGCACTGGAACATCGTAGAGAGTTGTTCAATAGCTCATTTTAAAGGAAATTAATTAGGCTAAAAATCTATAGTAACTAAAATAAATTATTTCTAAAAGAGAATAAATTTTTCCACCAAAAACTGCATTTTTGATGTCTTTTCCCACTGCATTACATTAAAAGACGATGACTGAAATAACAAACCATTCCATATATTGGACTTAGTTAGCTACTTGATTGTTTGAGTTTCGTCTCTTACTATTTAAAAGAAGAAAAAGCCGTAGGCTTTTTCCTGTTTGTATTTATAGTTAAAAAACGAACTCAAGTCCAAAGAAACTGAACACTGTGGTTCATTCATATTATCTTCATTATTTTAGCTAGAATGTAAATAAACAAGTTTCTTTTTTAAATTTTAAATTGAAAAGATAGTGCTTTTAATTCAACATATTAAAAGTTCTCCCCGACGGGGAATCGAACCCCCGTCTCCCAGGTAACAAGTGGCCATACTTACCATTAGACTATCGAACACTTATAAAATAAAATTTACATATAAGATATGATAACAATTTTTTAATTCGGGTTACATAAAGGCTCGATCATCGAATTTTTACATTAAAGAACGAACTTTAGTCCATATCCGGGTTGCAGCGTTAGCTAGCAACCCAGTAAGAGACGATCACGTCCAATGTTAAGAAATATAAAAATTACAGTAAAGAACGATCTCTCTCCCATAGTAACTGATATGTTACATTAAAAGACGATCATTGGAATAAAAAGTTATTGCATGCATTGGACTTAGTTAGCTACTTGATCGTTTGAGGTTCGTCTCTTACTATTTCAAAGAAGAAAAAGCCGTAGGCTTTTTCCTGTTTGTAATATTTTACAGCCCATAATTCGTAAAAATAGAGTCAGATCGATTTATATTAAAGAACGACATCTAGCCAATGTTAACTGGAAAATAAATGGGGATTATGTAATTTTCATCGGTATCATAAACCTAATAAAGAACAAACCACGGGACATATTAGACTTACTTTGATGCCTGACCCTTCGAAGTTTGTCTCTTACTATTCCAAATAAGGAAAAGCCATAAGCTTTTTCCTGTTTGTGATTTTTCCGGGTTGCTTTCAAACAGTTTATAGGAAAGTTTTAATAAAGAACGACCTCTTGCCTATACTCAATTTTTTATAATAAAGAACGACCTCTTGCCTATACTAGATTTTATACGCCTCTTAATTATAGTATAGGTGAGTAATTCAACAGATAGCTTGGCACTGGAACATCGTAGAGAGTTGTTCAATGGCTCATTTTAAATTACATAAAGGATCGATGTGGTTCATTATAAATTATAAAAGGTTTAGAGCTTCTAATGTTCAAAGATTATAGAGTTAAAAATTTTCCCATAACGGGGATCGAACCAGGGCCTCCTAGATTAAAGCCAGCTATCCTATCCGCTAGACTATAAGGGACTACATAAGACTATAAGGGACACTGAAACATCGTAGAGAGTTGTTCAAAGGCTAATTTTAAAGGAAATTAATGGGGTTAAAAACCTTTTGTAATTAAAACAAATTATTTTTATTATATTAAGAAATTTTAATTATGTTCCTTAAGAAATCATCATAAGAAAAATTTCCCATACGGAAATTGAGCTGAAGCCCATTGGGTGAGAGCTATCCCAACCTCTAGACCATATAAGATATATTAAAATATCTGATTAATGAAGTTTATGTTAAAAACAAATATAAACCTAGTTTGCTGCCTGATCTGGGTTGCAGCGGTAGCTAGCAACCTAGTAAGAGACGATCACGTCCAATGTTAAGAAATATGAAAACCCCCAACTCCTAAATTAGACATGCAAAACTTGAGACAGCCAAACAAAAGAGTAAGGAACGGTATGATAATGATGATCCGGGTTGCAGCGGTAGCTAGCAACCTAATAAGAGACGATCACGTCCAATGTTAAGAAATATAAAAACCCATAGTTCCTAAAAAAGGAGTCAGATCAAAACAAAAAGTACACCATTAGAACCACCTTGTCCGAAACCCCTGTATAGGAAACTTTCTGTCCCTTGGCTTGAACAGCAAGAGAAATATGTTGGCTTGAAAATCAAGAAAAGTGGCAGCTACTACAACATTCTGCCTAAACGGGAT
>JAQQPU010001058.1:0-18933 GCA_029168905.1 Artemia sp. Kazakhstan ARC1039
TGGCTTTCTCGAAACTTGTTTAATTTTATTTACGAACGTTTTTATTAGTAATAAATATACGTAACTTAGAATTAACTTACGTAACGAACTTCTATATTCATAAATTTTTAACACGTATATTAGAGGGTTCGCCCCCTAGTCAATACCCTGCTCTTTAAACTATGTTCGAATTTTTTCCAGTTCTTTAAAAATGACCTCTTAATCACAATCAGTTGATCAGTTGAAAAACTTGTTTTTTTTTATTTAATTCCTGATCTTTTTCTTTAATAATGCTGGGAAATCCGGCGCCCCCTTCATAGCAATGTCCCTTCCCCCATGAAAACTTCCTTCATGGAAAGATCCTTCCATATAGCCCCCGACCCTCTCCTTCCCCCACCTACCAGAAAAAATCTCCTCTGAAAAAGTCTGTATACTTCCCAATAACCAATACTATATGTTAACATTGAGTAAAGTTCATAACTTTCAGCCCTCCCCCTGGGGACTTTGGGGGATCAAGTCATCCTAAAAGACATTTTTATCATATTTTCGACCATGCTGAACAAAATGGCTATCTCAAAATTTTGATCGGGTGACTTTGGGAAAAAAATGAGCGTGGGAGGGGGCCTAGTTGCCCTCCATTTTTTTTGGTCAGTTAAAAAGGGCACTAGAACTTTTAATTTCCGTTCCAATGAGCCCTCCCACGATATTCTAGGACCACTGGGTCGATACGATCACCCCTGGGAAAAAAAAACAAAAACAAACAAACAAACAAATAAACACGCATCCGTGATCTTTCTTCTGGCAAAAAATGGAAAATTCCACATTTTTGTAGATAGGAGCTTGAAACCTCTACAGTAGGGTTCTCTGATACGCTGAATATGATGGTGTGATTTTCATTAAGGTTCTATAACTTTTAGGGGGTCTTTCCCCCTTTTTTCGAAAATCAGCCAAATTTTCTCAGGCACGTAACTTTTGATGGGTTAGATTAAACTTAATGAAACTTATATATTTGAAATCAGAATTAAAATCTGATTCTTTTGATGTATCTATTGGTATCAAAATCCCGTTTTTTAGAGTTTCGGTTACCATTGAGCCGGGTCGCTCCTTACTTACAGTTCGTTACCACGAACTGTTTGATAAAGCGTTTTCACTAATATTCTTAGCTGCAGTTCTAGCTTTCTTCCCTAATACACCTTCAGCAACTTCACAAATTATTTTTCTAAAATTATTCCAACCATCTTCCACATTATCAAATTTTAAACTCTCAAGTTTAGTATTCAACTGTTCCTGGAAAGTTTCTCTCAAATTCTCATCCTGGAGTCTACTAACATCATAACTTCCCGGGAGGTAATTACCCTTCCGATATTTCAGCTTTAAATTAACCCTTGACACTACTAGATGGTGATCTTTACTTTTAACATCAATAACAGCACTCCTATATACCCTAGTATCTTGTATTGATCCTGCCAGTCTTCGGTTTACTATAACATAATCAATAAGGTTTGCTGTCTTACCATCACGTGAATACCATGTTAGCTTATGAGCCATTTTATGACCAAACACCGTATTGGTTATAACTAGATTGATATACCTACAAAATTGCAAAAGTCTGTATCCATTACTGTTTTCTTTTCCTACACCAAATTTACCTAAGCTGGGATACCATCTATCCTTATTTCTACCAACCTGGGCGTTAAAATCTCCCAGTAATAACATCATATTTCTACCTGGGACCTTGTCTATTTGCTCCTGTAACTGTAAGTAAAATTCATCTGAGTCACCAGTATCTCCATCAGTCGGTTCTACAGGGGCGTATACTACTATAACTGATACCCTGAACTTTCTAGTCATAAAATGAGCAACTAGTATTCTATTATTAATACCTTCCCAGCCTAAACAAGACTTAGCAGCTTCCTTATTCATCATGAGCCCTACTCCCTGTCTATGTACCCCATCCTTCCTGCCTGAGTAAATAAATTCTATATCACCTAATTTCATGCTTCCTACCCCTGGGATATGAGTTTCTGAAACTCCTAATAAATCCAGTTCGAATCGTCTGAATTCGTCAGTCAAAATGTCGATACGATAGTCATTTTTTAATGTCGTAACATTCCAAGTTCCAATTTTTATGTTCTTTAAATCATTGAAATTTTTTTCGCCTCAGGAAAAGCAATGATCTCGGATACCAGTGCAGGACGGGGATCACATATCTTCTAAAGTCTACACCGAAGTGCTTAAGCCGGCTTAGAACCGGACAGCAAGAAGTCCCTGGGACCTCCATGAATGGAGGCTTTGTGCAATCCTGGGCCCATCTTGGTCACAACATGGTTTTCAGCACTTGGCGATGCTCTTCTATCAACAAGAGTCGAAATCCTGCACAGACAATCTCAAGCCTATTACCTCCGACTCATTATATATTCATGCCTACAAATATTATGCTACTACGGGGAGGCAACCCGTAATAGATAAATTAGCTAGGAAGAGGTTTTTCAGCCCAAAGACGCCCATCAAAACATACCAATCCCAGAAGAATTGACCATTAGTCAGAATCCCGTGCGAATGCTGTGTCGTTTACTAGGCTATAATTTCCTCGAGGGGCGCCACTCCTCAAGTAATCCTCCTCTACTTATAATGAAAGCTGTCTTCAAATAATGAATTAGAAATAGGATTAAATTAAATCAAAACATGGCCTACGATCACACTTCATGGAGTTTAACTTACCATATTTTTGCTAGTACTGTTTTAGACAATAGAAAACTAAGCGATAAAAGGCTCCAATGTTTTATTGTTTCTTTATTATTTTTCCCAAAAACTCTTCATTTTCAAAAGACATTTTCGATCCTGGATATCATGGATGCGCTGCTAGTTGTTCACTGAGATTTTTATGAAAACAGGGATACCGCGTGAAGATGTTGCACAACCAGCCCCGCCCAACCCCTAGCATCAAACCCAACGCATCGTTATCACCTATATAAGTTTGTTTATTCACTGTCACTTATTCTTTCAGGTCTTATAATGAAAGCTGTCTTCAAATAATGAAATAGAAATATAATTAAACCAAATCAAAACATGGCCTACGATCACACTTGATGGGGTTGAACTTTACCATATTTTTGCTAGTACTAAATTTTAGACGACAGAAATCTAAACGCCAAAAGGCTTCAAAGTTTTATTGTTTATTTTTTCCCAAAGCTCCTCATTTTCAAAAAACGACTCATTTAAACGACTCAATACTGCCCTAAATTATAAAAGTTTAACTACACAAATAAAAACCCCACCGCAGAACCACATCAACAAAAATGCAAGTACCTACAGGTAAATAAAATACAATATTCGTCAGAATTCCAAAGAATGTGTGGTCTATAAGCAGAAAAATTCCTCCTTATAACCCTCCGAAAACTGTTAATCTTGTTCACCAAACAATACTTAAAAAAACAGAATTAAAGAGCCAAAACACTCCCTTACCTGAAATAAATCCTTTGTTTACTGCGCTTTGAATCTGAAGATCTGCTTCTCTGAGAATGCTACTCAACACTTTGCCTGTGAAACCTCTATAGAAACTAAAATGAAACGCATAGAGCGACTTTATATACACTTAATATGACTTCATGTTATTTTTTTCATAATGACATCATCAAAGAAAATGTAACGAAATCAGTAGACTTTCATTATGTTTATTTTGGTTTGTACCTTCGTACCGTTTTAATTATTTCATTATTTCATGACTGCCACACTGATATTCCAGACAAGCCACGTTTTGTCATTTGCTTTATAACCCTTTATTTCCTGTGAACCACTTCCACAAAATGAAGCCAATTTTAAAGCAGTTTTTGGAGTTATTCTACGTTTTATGCTTCTAAGATAAGGCGATGCAAGGTTATAGTTTGAGGCCTTAGTCTGCGTGAGATAGTACGGTCATAAAATGAAGTATGACAGTTGAATCCTCAAATCAGCATCAAGTTAGCGTTTTTAGAAACGAGAGTTTGACAGGCATATCTAGTCATCACTTCAAATTTTAGATATGAAAAACCACTAGGCCCAACCCGCGACGGTAAATTGTAGTTGCTCTTTATTTTTGCCCAAAATGACATTGTTCTCTTTATAATCTTAGGTAAAACAACTTTGTATAGCAACTGGACTATGAATAGGGACTTATTTCGTATGATTGAGAGCCAAAAGAAGGTTAAAAAAGAAAAACTCTGAAAGCGAAGACTCCAATCGATATCAAAAATGATTAGCGGCCGAGAAACAAGATAAATTAGAAAGCAAAAAACAGGCATGTTGCACCTTCATTGATCAGACATAATACGAGAATTCTACAAAACGCAATACCAAGATATTTTCAGGCATCTTTGAATCACCTTCTTTGAACAGAAACTATGCAATAATTCTCAGTTTTCTAGCAATAAAAAAACATTTGAAACATTAAATTAATGACTATAATCGTTATATTATTTATTCGGCATTTTGCTTCCCTAAAATTTCTGGGCCTGGTGCAAGTGCTCCCTCTGTTACCCTTAAAACCGACTCTGACTTGATGCGATGTCTAGATACCCTTAAAACCTGTCAGATTTGTCGTATAAGCAAACATTGATTTGATGCTAATATTGATGGTTCAGCTGTCAGATTTTATGTTTTGACCTTACGATCTCAAACAGACTAGACCTTTAAAATAAAACCTTGGGGTAAAAAACACCAATATGTGAAAACTTCGGCTTCAATTCAAAAAACTTAAGACTTGCAAATTAAAATCTTAAACCTCTAATCCAAGAACATAAAGGGGGAGAGACATCTAGAATATCAAACAAAAGGAAAAAAAATGAAAATTTAGGCTCTGCTTACGAAAGCTAAAATCTATTCTACCGAACATACAACAATTTAAACCTTTAAAAGAGTAGAAATAAATTCATGTAAGAATTATTATTTAAAATAATGTTAATCAAACAACTTCAAACCATAATACAAGAATTTTAACCGTAGACACTAGATGTTAGACTACAAATACAAAAGCATAACATCGACATACAAAAACTTACCCCTAAAATTATTAAACCCCACGTAAAAGAAAAAAACTGAAAAACCTGGTAAAATTTGTGCAATAACGTATAAAAATAAACCCTTCACACAAAATTTTGAATTTTATATTAAAAAAATGAACTCCTAAAAATAGAAATCTAACCAAACGTTCCAAAACCTGAAGCACGTAAATGTAAAAATTTAAAGTTCGCATACAAAATTTGTACTCAACATACTCATGATCAAAATACAGAAATAACAACCCCGATAAGAAAATTTTCGAAAAAAAAATAAATAACACAAAAACACTAACGTGAAGCATATACACAGACAAGCTTAGAGCAAGTCCAAAATAAATGCTAGCACAACTATAAGGTAAATACATAGGCGAATTCAACCCTTTGTTGTAAAGCAAAAAACTTCTAATAATAGCCAAGCCAAGATCAAGTCCACGAGAAGGATTTATTTTACATACCTACATTCAGTAGAAATCTCCCTGAAATTTGTAAAATTTGAGTTTGAGCCTGCTCGCCTTGAGGTCCTTTCCCTGGGTTTTTCCCAGTTTAACCTAAAAGCTCATTCTGAAAGCGCAAAAACTATGATCTCATATACAAAAAGGTAACACGAAAGACGATATTAATCAACAAATCAAAAACAATACCCTCCCGTTATAAAAATTTTAAATTTAACACATTTTAAACAAAAGAGAAACGAAAACACAAACGCCACATTTAATTCATAAGTATGAAACGGCGAACCTAAAAGCTACTCCAAAAAGAGTTAACTCTGTGAAATACACATTCAAAAACACAAATCTGCACATTAAATTCTCACAGACCAATAGTAAGTACAAAATTTTAACCACACTTACAAAGATTTTAAAAATGAAGGAGCAAAAAAAGTCCCACGTTAGAAGAGGAAATTCAGCTGATTTGAAAAACTAAGAATCTAAAACAACACTTAAGCCCAACAAACGAAGTCTTAAGCCCTAAGTCATAAATTCCAAATAGTTTCCCACTTAAGTCTCCAAATTACTTAGGACCATGTACAAAAATCGAAACCGCAACTGAAAAGGATTTAGTCCCAATTCAAAGGAAGACAAACCCCAAATATTTCATCGTAAAGCCACATATACAAAAACTCAACACATAAAAACTCTAACTCTACATGCAAAAATCTAGAGAGATAAAGATTTATTTATTGTGCTAAGAAAAATGATAACACTAGTTTATTAGCTACCTTACAGTCCTTAATACACAATCATATTTGACCCCAAGGAAAAACACTTAGCGGCCAAATTCGAAAACTTCAATATGACTGACAAAAACGCAAACCCCAACTACCTGAAACAATTTTAAATCAGTTTTTGAATTTATTCTATATTTAAGGCCCTTAAGCTAAAGTAACCCAAGGTTTTAATTTGAGGGCTTAGATGTGTGAGACAGTAGATGTAGATGGCGTACATGTAGATGGAAGTAGATGCCGTTGCGCCGTTGAGGCTATGCATACCATACTACTTTAGTTTAGCTTGTTTGTGTTGGAGATGTAGATCATCCTGAGGCGAAGATCGTTTCAATCATTTATGCAGTGACTAAAGTGCTAAATTTATTTATAAAAATGACAGCAAAAGAAGCCGACGCTCGCCCGAAAAGCTTTCTGAAAAGCTAGCGTTTCAGTTCTGAACCGATGGCACCATCTATCGTCGAAAATTTAATCACATACCAGATGACGCCATCTATCGAGGAAAATTTAATCGCATACCAACTATACAAATCTAGCGAAGATGTCGCACCCGTTCAGCGCAAATCTAAAGCGAAGCGGAGATGGCATGGGAAACGCGCAGGCAGGAGAGTCCAAGCACGTAGAGAGCGTTGTGTACTTCAAGGTGGTGACCACTGAATTACAGTGATATCCATAGTTCGGAACAACAACAGAATCAAAAGGCCAAGAAATAACCGATACTTGACACGTGTAGTAACTACAGAGTATTCAGCACCTATACCAACCCCGAGACCTGACTCTCCTGATAATCCTGTGGACCACCTCCCCTCGAATAGTTCTCCTCCCGTACCAAAACCTATAATGCTGAATGCCAAGACATATCTTCCAAACCTGATTCTTTGCAACGCCCAGTCCCTAACCAACAAGGTTGATGAATTAGAACTTGTCTTGCGCATAAACTTAGCACCATTAGCAGTAATTATTGAATGCTGGGATATGACAACCAAAACGGGTGCAATCAAAGGATATCTGAAATTTTTTAATACCGGACGCGATAGAGAGGACAACCGACGTGGAGTTGGCGTAGGAATCTATTGCCGCGAAGACTTACCATGCAAACAACTTGGTATCCCCTCAGATTCTTGCCACGAGACAATCTGGCTCTGGTGCAAGCCGAAGGGGCTACCAAGGACTTACTCATGCATCATAATAGCAGCGATATACCATCCAGAAGGTGCGCGTAATAGGTGAGATTTAGTGACTGATCTGCAATATCAAGTTGACAGTTTTCGGAAACAGTACAGCAATCAAGCATTTATCATAGCAGGAGACTTCAACTTAACCGACAAAAAATGGATTTCACGTGTGTTGGACCTTAAACAAGTTGTCAATATTCCCACTAATGAAAGTGGAAGCATACTGGACCTCATACTGACAAATATCGAAGCATACTATGAACCGCCATTTTCCTTAGGACCACTTGCAAAATCTGATCACATTATTTTATGCTGGAAGTCAAAGAACAGAAACCGTATACCTAAACCAAAAAAAACTAGAATACTGTACAGACCACTGAGTGAAAAATCCATCCAAGCCTTTGGCAGATGGGTTTTTAACTTAGATTTTGCTACAATCTGTGCTATAACTGACATCGTTGAAAAGGTCAAGACACTATATTTGACTCTGCAACAAAAATACAGCAAATTCTTTCCTGTCAAAATGCGCTTGGTCTGTGAAACAAATAAGCCGTGGCTAAACTCAGAGCTCAAAATAATTATCAAAAAATGATGCAATCTCCATGCCGTAGGAGAAGTATCGGAGGGGAACAAGTTCAGAAACAAAGTTGTTTAGGCCCTCCGAGTATCTTGGAAAAGGTATACACGGGAAAAAGTAGCTCCACTCCTAAAGTTAGATTACCACAAGTGGCACGACACAGTAAAAAGGATTACTGCAAAACAGAAAGGGACTGAAGAACGAATCAGCAACATAGACGGGAGTTTAATCAGAGCCTCGGATGTTAGCGAGTTTTTTTCATACACAAATGCACTTCGTACCCCACCATAAGTGACGAACAGAAGAGCAATATCATCAACAGTTGTAGTGCCGGTGATATTTTAGAAGTGTCCGAAACATCAGTCTTCCGTGAAATCGAACGACTACGTAACAACTTTGGCACATACCCAGGGGAACTCCCTGTGAAGCTACTGAAAGAGTACTCACCTTTACCAGCCAAACCCATGGCATCAATCATAAATCAGTGTTTCTCAGAACAATTGTTCTCCAAATTGTAAAAAGCTGCCAATTTTCGGGTCATTCCGAAAGTAAAGGCACCCCAGTCCTGCGACCAGCTAAGACCTATATCCACAACTCCCAACTTGGCTAAAGTGGCCGAAGGTTTTATCCACCGTGCGTTGTTACAGCAGAATGCACCCTCAATAGAGACTTACGAATATGGCTGTATACGAGGCAGTAGCACGGCAATATACCTAGTGTGGATGTACCATTTGATAGTTGAGTGGCTGGACAGCCCAAACAGTGTTATCGATTTAATTTTGGCAGACTACAGGAAAGCATTCGACCTTACAGAGCACCTCATTGCACTGACAAATCTAAAAGAGATGGGAGCTGAAAAAAACTTGCTGCTTTTAGTGAGAGATTTTCTGTGAGGGCGACGGCAATCGGTATATCCGTTATCTGCCGATGATATCCGCCCTGAGTGGACCGAGCTTACTTGTGGCTGTCCCCAAGGAACGAAACTAGCTGCCCTTTTATTCCTTGCAGTCATCAATAAAATCCTTGCAGAATTTGAGGAGCATTTCTAGTTCGTTAACGACTTGTCTTCACTTCTCAAATACATAGTAGAAAACGCAGTAGCAAAACAGCAGTTCGAACCAACATTTTTTTTTCGGACTTCGTTAACCAGTGTAAATCTAATAGCCTGCAACTGAACGAGCAGAAATCGAAAGTTCTGCGCTTCAACTTGCTCAAACGAGATATTATAATACCAGATGTTCCCTTTCCAACTGTTTCGTCCGCGACAATACTAGGCGTGACTTTTAAAAGCGATTGCTAGTTTAAACTGCACGTAGACAATATCGTGCGCAAAGGATACTACTCAATCCAAAGTCTAACGAGTATGCGAAGGCTGGGTTTCTCAGATCGTCAGCTCTTACTGACTTACACGACATACATCAGACCAATCCTTGAATAATGTTGTCCTGTCTGGGGTCCCCAAGCACAAAACACTGCCTACATGTCAAATGAACTAGAAGACGTTCAAAAATGTGCTACTAAAATAATTCTTGGACCCAGGTATGAAAGTTACGAGCAAGCCCTTGGGGTTATGAGCTTGCCCACTTTGTTCGCCCGAAGACACGATTTGATAATGAGATTCGAGAAATCACTCATGTCAAAAGAGAAACATCGCTTCTTACTCCAACCGCACCGACCCCAAACTGACCAGGCGTCAGAACCGACTACACCCCGCCAAGTGCCGAACGAACAGATTTGCAAATTTCTTCGTACCATATTTTGTTAGTGTATTGAATAAGTTATTTTTTTTCTTAAATGACTGTAAAAGTAGCATAATTTAGTGTTCAGTTTTGTTTGATACGAAAGCTATTTGATTAACCGAATACGAATACAGTACGGTCAAAACATAAAATCTGACAGCCGAAACATCAAAATTAGCATCAAGTTAGCAATTGCCGATACTACAAATCTGACAGGTAAATCTAGATATCACATCAAATCAAAGCCATTTTTAGGGGGGACAAAGGGGGCACTTGCCCCAGGTGTAGAAATTTTAGAAGTGCAAAATTTTCAAAAAAATAATCTAATGGTTATAGCAAAATTTTTTTATTTTGAAATTTTATTTTTATTAAAATAAAATAGAGGGCGAAATGGGCAGTAAATATGAGGAGATTTAATCCAAAATTGTCATTTATCCCAGAAGCAACCAATTGGAACGAGGTGATCAATGCATTGTAGATGCTAAAGTAAGGAAAGACAGATTAAAATAAATAAAATTTCTTGTTAATAAATGAAAATTTTGTTAAAATTTTGCTTGAAAAGCTTTGGAAGAAAAGTTTTGCCTCGGGTGCAAGAGAGGCCAGAACCGCCAGTGAACCTAGGCTGATACTGGTTAGTCTTTTGAATATTTTTCTTGGTTTCAATAACTTGATTTTGCCTATTCCCATGCATTTACTGTCTAAAATCGCATAATATTTTTAGCGCTTCAACGGCAGCAGTGAACTATTTCTGTGTGAACATTTTTGCAATTTTTCTGCAACCGTGAGCCGTTTTGCGTTAGAAAAAAAACCTACGTCAATGGGAAACAAGGATTAGTGCTAGTTTAAACTCTAATAAATTGCCTATACTCAATCATAAGAAGTTTAAAATCATAAATTTTCGGCGAAATGTGTATTGACAATGAATCAGAATTTTGAACAGTCGATTACAAACTAGTGGTGGCTCTGGCCTCTCTTGCACCCGAGACAAAATATTGATTAACACCAACCCAAAATCGGTCTCCCCCAAAATTCTTAGGCCAAAAACTGACAAAGTATTCATTTATTAACAAAATTGTTTTCAAATTATTGATTAAATAATAATTTATTATCAAATTATTAAAAATTTTTATTTTAATTATTCAATTACTTTTAATAGTTTTAATTTAATTGTTTTTTAAACTTATGTTTATTTTATTTATTAATTAATAATGTATTAATTACTTGCATTTATTAACTGCACCCTCTACTTCGCTTTACTAAAAATAAAATTTCTAAAATTACGAACTTTTTATAACCGGTAGATTAATTACTGGAAATTTTGGGCCCCTAAAATTTCTGCGCCCGGGGCAAGTGCCCCCTCTGTCCCCCTAAAACCGTCTCTGTTACCAACGACAAACCAAATTTCTTTAAAATGTGTATTTATTTAAAACCTGAATTGACGAACCAGATTATTGGTAATATCTACCTAATATTAAAGGACCCCTGAAGAATTTTTAAAAACAAAGTTAGAATTAAAATAAGTTAAGTTAAAAGTAATGAATACTGTTTTCCCATCCATATTTGAAGTTTTTTCTAGACGATTTCTTAGAAATACCAACTAGAACCTTTTCTGCAGGGTCTCTAGTGGCTCAATAGCATAAACCATGGTATCATGTACTATGCAGCTTATATAAATATTTAAATGTGCATAATGTGCAACTTCAATCTTCTTTTAAAAATCAGGATCGAATTTTGCCACCGAGGTTTTTACGGTTTCAGGTAGGTCATGTTTGGTAGTTTAGGACCTAATAAGTAGTTTTCCTGGATCGCGTTGCCTACAGAGCTTTTTTTGGGGATGAAAAGTGACAATTTTCACAATTTGTCAAAATTCTATGAAAATATCTCCGAAACTAAAAGCGATAGGACAAAATGCAAAACTTCCCTTTGTACCTGGTGACAAGAGGACAAGAATAAAAAAAAATGGCATCCTAGCTCTTACCGTTAAGAATTTACAGATTTTTAAAGTTCTGCTTTTTCGCACAAGGGTTCAAAAACTTCGGTTGGCCGTCAGTTCTTCCGTCGTTATCGGATTGCCTCAATTTTTTCTATCCAACCTCTCCTGGCTATGTAGATAATTGGATAAATAAGTGGAAAAAAAATACCAACTTTTTGGATTTTTTTTTCAAAAAACCTCGTTTTTTGCGAATTTTGAAACTTTGGAAATTTTTTCCTGAAAAACTAGCTTTCAAAAAAAAAATCCTGTGTGTACTATCAATGAAGAGAACAGCTGAGAATTTTTTCAGCAAAATTGGAATTTCACGCGCAGTCACGATTGGATGATTTGGCGTGGATTGACCCTGCAGCGGAATTGCTGGAGTGAATTATCGGAGATTCTTCAATGCTAGTGTATTAAAAAATAAGAAATTTAAATGGTTTTCAGTGTTAAATTTCATCACTTGGAGCCGTTTATGGTGTGCTATCATTTTTTTCTTTTTACGCTAAAAAATTGGACTAGTGCTTATTTAAAACTGAGGCATGATAAGGCGTAAATCAATTTGAGAGGCATTTTTTTCCATCGGTTGGTGGTATGTTGGTGGTCTTGTATTTAATTTCCTAATTTTGTGAGTATTATCACTTTTAAAGCGAAGGTCACAAAGAGAGAAAATATTTACCTAAACGCTTAATTGATGATTATTTTTGATTTGCCCAAAATTTAAGACATACTCAAACAAATGTGGTGTTGAATAGAATCTTTGTGTGACAAAACCCCAAACGGCTTCAATTACGTAGCTTGAAATAAAATCCCAAGAAACATCAAATGCTATATGGGATTGTGATTTTTGTTGTTGTTGGTATTAGCGCCAGTTTAAACACTTTTAAACTGTCTCTGTTCTTTGATAACAACTCTTTGATTGCGCTGAAGGATATTGCCTAAGGCTAATGTTCCCCTCGCGAAATATACCATTTTGTGAGAAGTTTTTAGCTGTAGCTTACATCAGCAGGACAAGATACTTATGTCATCAAATTTGGCAGTCTCAAATCTATACATTAGTTGAGCCAGAACTAAAATATATCTTAGACTTTTTGTTTGACAATGATGTAAGCTTGGTTAAGAAAAATTCAATGGTTTGCAACAAATTTTCAGCATGTTTTTAATCTAGAAAACTCATAAGATATATTTCAAAACTTGTAATTCAGTAAATGAATCTCAGCTATCGAATGTAGCAAAAATGCCACATTACGTTCATACAGTGAAACTTTAGGACTGCAGGAAGGTAGCATACCAACAAAGTGCACAGGGAACGTTAGCCTTAAATATATTTGTGGCATATATGCAGCAAAAATGCCACATTACGTTCATACAGTGAAACTTTAGGACTGCAGGAAGGTAGCATACCAACAACGTGCACTGGGAACGAGAGCCTTAAATATATTTGTGGCATATATGTAGCAAAAATGCCACATTACGTTCATACAGTGAAACTTTAGGACTGCAGGAAGGTAGCATACCAACAAAGTTCACAGGGAACGCGAGCCTTAAATATATTTTTCAAGGAAAGTTAGAACCTGAACATTACAACAACTACCGTTTGATACAAATCTTACTATAAAATGATTTTTATTACTATAAAGAGTCAAAATAAGGTGACAATTAAATAAGACAGTTCTAAGAAGTCATTTCAATTTATGCTATATAAAGCACCGTTTTACACAATTAATAATTACGGTATAACTAGATATTCCCTCTTCAAAAACAGATTTTCACCAGCAGCCATCATCGCCAGTAGAGTAGCACGAGAGCTGGTTTTCATAACCCAAATCAACTTCAAAGATAACGGCCTGGCTGGTTAATTGTTCACCATATGGATCAACACAAAAACACTTGCCAGCCATACATTGCCATTTACGGAAATTACCGTTGGTGCAGCAGTCAGGTAATGCAGTGGTGTATTCTCGCAGCAGCTCCGTAGTTCTAGCACAATCTAAACAAAGTATAGAATCTTATGCTGTGTTTTTTCAGGTAACTTCACGAAACTCCCACCATTTACCCGTGCCGCAGCCATTTAAATATTTCCTTCTCAATTACTTTGACTATCTGTCTTGGCTTTTCTCTTTCTACAGTTAGCCATGTCTTGATGCAACCTACTGCAAAATACTTGATAACTTCAATTTTGAATTGTATTGTTATCAAGCATTCTGCAGTAGGTTGCATCAAGACATGGCTAATTGTAGAAAGAGAAAAGCTAAGACATATAGTTCAAGTAATTGAGAGGCAAATATTTAAATGGCTGCGGCACGGGTAAATGGCGGAAGTAAGTATGACTCTCTTATTGGACACACACTTGTTTGTTAGTGACTACTTCTGACTCCCTTGCAATCTTATCACTTTTCTAAATAGGAACATACACGGTGGGAAAGGGGGCTTTGGGCCCGTGACCTCTAAATTTCAGAATGATGGGACCTCTAACTTGAATTTCTTACATTTTGTGAATAATTAATCTTTTTTAGCTGTAAAAAAAAAAATCCTCCACTCAGAGACAAAACCATGCAAAAACACCTCTTAATCTGAATTAATTCAATCCATTCACTCTTGCTATCCAAAGGCTTTATATTTGCTCTGTTTTCGTGAGTTAACTTGAGCTTTTTTAATGAATGCGTGTTGCTCAGAACAACTAAAACTTATGACGAGAACATTTAAAGTACCAATGATGTCAAAGTCAAAACGTTTGTTGCCCCTTGGCCTCATTTTGGGTCAATTAGGCCGAAAATGTTCAGCTTTGAACTCCGGTTCATCTCATCAACTAGAAGATGTCAAAAAACGAGCTATTAAAATAATACTCGGAACCTGCTTCAGCAACTACGAAGGTACTCTTGAACTCATGAAATTGCCTTCAGCTCTTGAACCCATGAAATTGCCCACATTATTCGCCCAAAGACATGATTTAAACGTAAAATTTGAGATAACATTATTAGCAAACAAAGAAGCACCGATCTATCTTTCCACATTCTGCACAGATTATTATAATTACTAGGTATCACAGTAAATTAAAGCCCGTGAAATGCAGTAGAAACAGATTTATAAACTCCTTAGTGCCATATTTTGTAAGTGTAATTAATAAGTAACCTTTTTTTCTCATGTTCTATTTCTTTTTTTATTGTAAAAGTAGCATATTTTAGCCTTCGTTTTTTACTACTACGATAGCTATTTAAATATACGAATACGAAGGAACCCATTTTCTGATGTTTTTCTTTTGGTTGTTTCAAGATTGAAGGATTTCAGGACAGTAGAGAGTTTTTGTCAGTATTTTCAATTTGAGCGGTATTTCCAATTTCAAAAAACAAATAAGCTAAACTATTCAGTTCCTATTTTTCGTTTCCTATTTTCTTATTTTTTGGCCAAACATTTTCTGGGGCCAAACAATACAAACATAGAAAACAAGAATTCAATAAGAAATTTTCTAATTTACAGAAAACACCGCCCCTCCCCCCAAAAAAAAGGAATGCCAGAGGGAACAGAGAATATACAATAGAATACAGTAAAATTAATTAGCAAAGAAGAGTGCCTAGAAAAGGAAAAGAGAAAGCAAGATATTTTGTACTATGAAAGCAAAGAAGAACAAAGACAACCTGCTTTATATAATTAACGTCGAATAGTTGTTGACACCTTAAAAAGGTGTGAATTGTACACTTTAGGAAGGTGTATTGGAATCAACAGAATCTTATTGTCTGAATTCCAGAATTCAGACAATTCCAGCATTGTCTGAATTCCAGCGTTGTTTGATTTAATTCAGCAGTTCAGCTTCAACTCATGTTTCCTCAGATTTAACCCAGATTTGACTGCACATGACTTATTATATGTCTACTGCACATGATTTTTGCTCATGGATGCTCATAATCCTGACCTTTATTACATGCAAAATCTTCAGTTAGAGCTATCTTCTTACGCAATTATTCTAGCAAAAATATTCTTATGTAGTAAGAAGATGTAAAGCTAATCTATGCTATAAAGAAACTTAGCTTTGTTTCTTCTTCGTCAAATAAAGTTAAATTAAAGTTAATATAATTTAAGTAAAATTTTACTGAAAGTTAATTTAAGTTATATGGTAGATAAGAGTGGAGATCTCTATACATTATTTGGTATATTCGTCTGGTTTTTTAAGTATCTCATCATTAAACAGCCAGGTGAAATCTTTCAATATGAAACATTAATCTTACTGCCAGAAACAACCTTTTATGGATGAAATCACCATTTGCCAATCTTTGATAGTGTTTATAGTAATCGTTGATAGTAATACTAAATAGCAGTAGTAATGCTTTGATAGTGATTTCTGGTACTTTCATAGTAATCATTGACAGTCTTTTTTAGTTTTTACGGCTATTGCTATCCTTAGTCAATGAGCCTATACTATCCAAGGATTGGAAAAATGCCAAAAAATTCTTACTGCATCGATAGTCATCATTGTCTGGGGCTGCACCAGGAGCATATTCAGAATAAGCAACTCCGTGGATATTAACACAGACGCTCCTAAAAGATTTTCAAATTATAAAGATATTACTTATATCAAATGGTCTCCAAGACCGTCTTCACTTTATAAATTACAAATATATTTTGTATTTCGTAATTATATATGCAATTGTATGATTATAAATTATAAATACTTATATATTATTTTTATAATTGCAATTATAAATTATTAACATAATCTTTACAATTATAAATTAAATAATTAAAGCCTTAATTATAATTTTGGTTCCCTAGCTTTAAAGCTCCAAGGTACTTAATGAATTTTCTATAATTTTTTGTTTCTTCCATTCTGTAATTTTAAATCAAGATAATTTTCATAGTTGTTTCCATAATTTCCAGAAATATAGCTTATTTTTTTACTTATTTATATTTATCTCTCTCTTTGATACTCTGTATCTAAATTTTGTAATTAACAACTAAGAAAACGAATTCTTATTCAAGCTATCAGATGTCCTGAGGAAAAAAAAATTCAAATTCCCTATCCTTTTTAAAAAATTCTCATTTCTAGAGCTTTTTGAATACATACAAAGCGATTGCTTAAATTTCAAATGCTTAAAGGCAAGATAGCCTTAATCCTAATTTTGGTTCCATATCTTTAAAGCTCCAAGGTACTTAATGAATTTTCTAAAATTTTTTGTTTTTTCCATTCTGTAATTTTAAACCAAGATAATTTTCATAGTTGTTTCCATAATTGTCAGAAATATAGCTTATTTTTTGGCTTATTTTATATTTATCTCTCTCTTTGATACTTTGTATCTAAATTTTGTAATTAACAACTAAGAAAATGAACTCTTATTCAAGCTATCAGATGTCCTGAAGAAACAAAATTCAAATTCCCTATCTTTTCCAAAAATTTCTCATTTTTAGAGCCTTTTGAATACATACAAAGCGATTGCTCAAATTTCAAACGCTTAAATGCATAAAGTTTTTGAGGTTTACTCAAAAACTGACAATACCGCTAAAGCAACATTTGTCTACAATCAATTTAAAACAAAAAGATGGATTATTTCCATTCGAAAGCCCCTTATGTTACAAAAATTCCGAAGGCTACTAGCCCTGAATCTTTAAAAATTTAGAGAAAACAGTCTGGATTAGTTGTCGTATCAGCTGCACCCTCTACTCCCAGAAGATGTAGGATAGGTGAGGATATGTGAAGTCTCATGTAAATGAAAAATTTAGTATTTTCAAAAAATGGAACAAATCGAAATTATTTACAGAAAAGAGGGGGCAGCAATTATAAAATACGAGAAATCTTCAAAGATTTGCAAATAAGCTATGTTTTAAATGAAGTGTTGCTATTAATGTTGCTATTCGACCAGTTGTTCATATATGTCAGTTAACAACAGGAAAGTTAATATTAAGTTGCCAGGGATAGTCGGGCTCACTTAAATGTCCTAGAAGAAGTAGATTATAGAAAAAGAAAATCTTACTGGTTGTTTCTTATCTGAATTTGGTGATAAAAACCATCTGGCTTACACTCTGGGAAATCTAACCCAAGTACATGGATGTTATCCTTTCCGTAAAAATCATATTCCTCTCGCACCTTTTTGTACTCCAACTCACAAGAGAAATAATTACTGTCTTCAAAATTATCAGCAAGGGGATATCTTGAGTTGACTACAAAAGAAAATTTAAAAACGCGTGTTGATAAGGACTGGCAAGTGAAGAAGAATCACCATTTTAACCTGATTCAGGAACAGTAACTATTATTTACATTATTACAAGTTTTACAAGTTTTCGTCAGAGCAAAATTTTCGCTGAAATAAATTTCACTATAAAAATTTTTTCTACAATAAATAATTAATTCTGCAAAAGTGCTCATTTGGATATTAGGATTTGTCAGGTTTACTGGACCCTCCTTTTGCATTTAAAAAAGAGATAGTAAGAAAGTAATGAAAAAAAATGAACAAGATACGAGTTCTATTTATAAGTTATATTATAGTTTAAAATAAATTTAATCATTTCAAAAATAAATAAATAATATGTAAATAAAAGATAGCATAACAATAATAAAATTAAACAAATAAAGAAATGAGTAATTATAATCCCACTACTAATAAATGAATAAACTAAATAAATAAGGCAGAGGAAAAATCATGCTCCGCAACTTCACCTCGAATATTTAACAAACTCAGCATTTGATAACTACTACAAGGGTTTTTTTTAGCTTTGTAAATAAAAGAAAGAAAATCAAAGTTAGGAAGGAAATTCGAAGTAAAACAAATAAAAGAAGAAGCAACTAAATTTAAGAAGAGGTAAATAAAATGATCTTTTAGATTAACAAATATACGAAGTGAATAAATAAAAATAACCTAATATTAAGAATAGACAACAATGGAGTAACTAAAGCTTTGAGGGTAACAATATCGACCTTGTTGTGTAGGGGGTGTCTAGAATATGGCACATAGTATCATTTTGAAATTTATTTTCAAATCTGAAAATCAATAGTTAAGATGAACTTAAACACCACTTTATTGTACAGGTGTCTCTTATGTCTAAACTTATTTTCCTGGGGGGGGGGGAGGAGATTAAGCCTTGTAGATTTTACTGAGTCAATATCAGTAGTTTACCTTCATTGTTAAGAGTGCTTTAAGTGTTTAGTTTAAATATAAACTGTTAGGTAACTTGAAACTCAAGGGAACCCGCAAAAATTTCTTAGAAGCTAGCAAGCTAGCAAGCGTTGTCATTAAGGGGGGGGGG